>WOXC01004406.1:0-151388 GCA_011680675.1 Gymnobelideus leadbeateri | reverse complement strand
GAGTGGAGATGTCTTTAAATTTGCACATCTCATGTTTCTTTGGAACTACTGAAATTCTGCTTTGCTCCTAGAGCACAGCACCTTCCTTGATTCAGTTGTGCCATGTTGGGAGGTCCTATGCCAGTGTCTACCATATCTCACAATAGATATGCTATCTACCTTCAGATAGATAGATAAAAGGTCTTCAGAGAGACCTTGAGAGTGTCCTATTGCTTCTTCTGACCTTTGTGTGAGCCTTTGCCTTGTGTGAGTTCTCTGTGAAATAGTCTCTTAGGCAAGTGTAAGTTAGGCATTCAAACAACATGGGCAGCCCATTGGAGTTTCACTCTCTGCAGTAGAGTTTGAATTCTTGGCAGTTCAGATTAAGAAAGGACCTCAGTGTCTGGTACCTTATCTGGCCAGGTGATCTTCAGCATCTTCCTAAGACAATTCAAATAGGAGCGATTCAGTTTCCCGGCATGATACTGATAGACTGTCCCCATTCCACAGTCATCTGGTCATTTCACAGGCAGAGAGGTCAGCACAAAGGCTCTATAGACCTTCAGTTTGGGAGGCAGCTTAATACTGCTTCTCCCCTTGTACTTTCCCTTGGATCCTCCCAAACACTGAGCTAGCTCTGGCAGCACATGTGTCAACCTCATCACCTGTGTGGACATCCCTGGAAAGTATACTGCCAAGGTAAGTGAACTTATACACAGCATTCAAAATTTCTCCATTTGCTGTATTTGTTTTGCCAAGATATAGAAGGTGCTGACAATGCTTGGTGTCATTCAGACAGGGAGAAACAATAATGGCTAGCATGTATGTAAACGCTTTAAAATTTGCAAAGCAATGCACATTATCTCACTTGAGCCTCTCAGGGATCCTGAGAGAGATTTAGTTTATCCAGGATTTAAAGCACTTTAAAGTTTGCAAATGTGGGGGTTCCTAGAGCACCTGCTTCTTCCCCCAATAGTTCCACCCAGAGGTCCCTCCCAGCCCAGCCCTGCCCAGCCCAACCCTGCCCAGCCCAGCCCAGTCCAGCCCAGTCCAGTCCAGTCCAGTTCAGCCCAGCCCTGCCCAGCTGTGCCAGCCCAGCTGAGTACAATTCTATCCTCCCCCAGCCAAATAGCCATTGTTTAGTGTCTCAGAATCTCTATTTACTCCCCAAAGGGTGGCATTTGCTACCTGCCTCCCTAATTGTCCCTCTGCAGGGTCTTTTGTCCCAAGATCTGAGAAGTCTCTCCCATCCTCCCCACTGCTTTATCTGAAAATGTCTCTTAGGCTGTTTGCCCAAGGAGTGTTCTGTGGTGCTTGGCCTAGGGGTCAAACTGTGTTCCAAGCAATATAGAACTATGTTGCTCTCATTAGTAACATTATTTCATTAAAAAAAAAAAACTAATGCTAAAAATTATTTATACATGTCATTGGGGGAAAATATTAAATTTTAAAATACACGTTTTTTGTGTCCAGCACATGTATAACCTATAGCAAACTTCTTGTCTGCAGGGGAGGGAAGGAAGGAAAGAATTTGAACCTCAAAAGAAACCACATTAAAAAAGTTTTTACATGTAACTGGGGGAAAATAAAATATTAAATTAAATCATTTCATCATTTCCATGGTAAAGGATAGCAGAAAGCCCTATATTTCTTGTGGTGGGGGCCGCTGTAGTTGTTCAGTCATGTTGTACTCCTCATGACCCTATTTTGGAATTTTCTTGGCAGAGATCCTGGAGTAGTTTGCCATTTCCTTCTCCATCTCATTTTACAGATCCAGAAACTGAGGCAAACAGGGCTAGGTGACTTGCCTAGTGTCACATAGCTAGTTAGTGTCTGAAGTTACATTTGAACTCAGGCCTTCCTGACTCCAGGCCCAAGCTTTATCCTCTGTACCACTTAGCTACTCTTGTGCTGGGGAGGAGACAACAGTTCCCTCAAGTCACCTTCCCTAAAGCTCCTTTAAGTATTCTTGCCACAGCCTATTTCCAACACAAGCAGGGGGTGGATTGGAGTGAACATGTCATTTTTTTTAGTTTATAGGAAGGCAAAGGAGACATTTCTGACTCCATCCCACATAGCAAATTTGGAATCCTTTTAACTATGCTGTGTGTCTACTTTCCCTCAAGTACAGAAAATCCTTAAATAGGATCAAGGAATCATAGAATGAGGGCTGAAAGGGTCTCTGGATTCTGGAATCACTAGACTTGGGTGTAGATATGGATTCTTGCATTTCTTACCTGTATGTCCTCCCTCAGATAAGTCACTTAACCTCGCTGGGCCTTAGTCTCTTCATTTATAAAATAAGATGGTTAGGCTATATGGTCTCTGGGATCCCTTTCAACTCTAGATACATGATCTAGGCCAGAGGTGGGGGACCTGCAACCTGGAGGCCACATGTGGCCCTTTAGGTCCTCAAGTACAGCCCTATCACTGAATCCAAACTTCATTGAACAGGACTTGTGATGTTTAGATTCAGTCAAAGGGCTGCACTTGAGGACCCACAGGGCCACATGTGGCCTGGAGGTCACAGGTTCCACAACTTTGGTCTAGCCCAATCTCCTCATTTTATAGATGAAGAACTGAGACTTAGAGAGGTTAGTAACTAAGGTCACACAGGTAGTAAATGTTAGAATCATATCTGAACCCACATCTAAGTAATTGCTAGGTAATGATGTAGATAGAGTACTGGGCCTGAAGTAAGGCAGACTCATCTTCTGAGGTTCAAATAAGACTTCAGACACTTTCCAGCTGTGTGACACTGGACAAATCATTTAACTCTATTTGCCTCAGTTTCCTGATCTGTAAAATGAGCTCAGTTAGGTTGGTAGTATAGTGGATAAAGTATTGGGTCTGGAGTCAGGAAGACTTATCTTGAAGCCATTCTTATTTCCTTAAATGATTCAAAGTTGACTATAAGGCAACTAAATGGCATAGTGGATAAAGTTCTGGGCCAACAGTAAGGAAGACTCATCTTCCTGAGTTCAAATCTGGCCTCAGACACTTACTAGCTGTATGACCCTGGGCAAGTCACTTAATCCTGTTTTCCTCATCTGTAAAATGAACTGGGGAAAGACATGGCAAACCATTCCAGTATCTTTGCCAAGAAAACCCCAAGCAGATCATGAAGATTTGAACAATACTGAAATAACTAAGCAACAACTAAGTGATTTGCCATAGTCACACGGCTGGTAGATGCCTGAGTAGGATTTGAAGATAAGTTTTCTGCTTCCTAGTTCAATACTTTATTAAGATATGCTTCCTCCTTTTCTCATTTATCAGTGGTGTCAAACTCAAATAGAAATCAGCTACCCTAGTAGCTATATATTGACTTAAAAACCACAAATTAACATTCTCTATATTGTATTTTTATTTTGTTAAATATTTCCCAATTGTATATTCATCTGGTTCATATTCGTATGTCTCCCACAGGCCATACATTTGACGTCTCTGTGATCATCTTCAAAGAACCCAGTTCTTTCAGGGCAAGTGATTGCTGAGGATTCTCAGTGTATATTATCTTTGAAAATTACTCTGTACTCCATTGCTATGTATAAGAAATTAAGCCAGAAGGCTATCCCTGACCTAAGCCTTGTCACAAATAAACACTCACCAATATGGTGATTCTCTGCTGGAACTTGCTGTGATAGTGTCACAACAATGGCTATCTACATCTGCCTTTCGAACTTGAAGTTGGGTACCACCATAGTCTTGAGGCTTACTGGAAGCCAGTCACCTTTACTTAGAACAGAGCTGATAATGAGAAATGGGGTGGCTCCACTCAACTGAGATCAACCCAACAATAGAGCACTGTTGTGCTCCATCTTCCAGGGCAATTGACTGGCTTGATTTGATGGGCTCCTGCAGCCTGGGAGGGGCCGAGCTTTTGTCTGCTATTTTTGAGTCAGCTATTCATCACAACAAGAGCTTTATTAAAAATGTACCTTCCACTCTTCAGAGAGCAAATATGAAAATCTGGTTTCTGAAGATATCAAAATCATTTATTTTTGAAGTTGGCAGCCCTGGCTGTGAACACTGCTCTGGGATCGATCCCGTCTGTGTAAGTAGGAGTTATATATTTTTCAGAACAAGCATTCCGCCTTTCATCCATGGGAAACAATGAAATATTAAGCAAGATATGAAAAAATTAAAACGTTTTGAAAGGGAGAAAGCAATAGCAAATCATACTCCCTGACTGGAAAGCTCCACAGGGAGCCCCTCTGATGCCAGGGAAGAGGCTTTGGAAGAAGTACTTGCGATATGGAGTTTGCTCGATTATTGAAGCCACTGGCAAGTTTCTCTATAAAGCTCACCTGCCAAGGAATCTGATGTTGCTAAATGAGCTGCTGGTGTGCCCTGTTGATGACTCATGTACATCAAAGGTCTCTTGGTTTCCTGTCCAAGTCCTATTTCCAGAAAAGCTTTCTGCAGATTGTATCTTTATCACACGCGCAGACAAGAGACATAATGTAAGATACTCGAAGGCAAGGAATATTGAATTTTTGTCTCTGTGTCTTCTAGTCCCTAGCACAAAGGCACAGAGGAGGTGCTTAATACTTGTATGTTTATTGATTGTGAATTGTATCAGTGTAGGAAGTACCTACAGTGACAAAATCGTAGAGATTTTAAGTATGATCACTAGAAACCTGAATGTTAGAGAGTTGAGTACAGACTCTTGTTGTCTTTAGAAACCAAGAGTGAGAGCTGCCCTAATATACACTTAGGCTTGCTCATCATTTCTAAGCTTAGCAACAAAGGTAGTAACTGAAATTTATATAATGTCTTTAAGTTTTACAAAGCTCTTTATATATATTATCTCATTTGATTCTCAAAACCCTAAAATTCCTATTTTACAGATGAGATCACTGAGGTGTAGAGAGAGGTTAAGTGATTTGCTCAAGGTCACACAGCTAGTAAGAGCCTGAAGCAAGATTTGAACTCTGGGTTTCCTTACTCCAAGTTCATCCACTCTCATCTATGCCACCTGACTGGCTAGTTGACTAGGTCTTCAGAACTAGAAATTGAATGAATGAATAAATGAATGAATAAAATAAATAAATAATATACATTTTTGGTGGTGTGGCAATTTTCTCCATTGAGATGAATCATAGCTTTTTTGCAGCTTAGGATACAGTCTTCATGGGTTGGTTTGTTAAAAAAAAAACTGAAACAAAACCAAATTTCATTATTTGGTGGCTATTACAGTGATAAAAACCTTCTCTGTAAAAGGTAATTTTTCTACACTGATGTTTCTATAATTCTATAAATCAAGTCAAGTCAACAACCTACCCTTAAGCCCTTACTATGTGGCAGATACTGTGCTAAGCGTTAGGGATACAAAGAAAGACAAAAACAGTCCCTGCTTTCAAAGGGTTTGCAGAATAATGGAGGAGCCAACATGCAAACAACTGTGTACAAGCTAGCTAAAGACAGGATAAATTGGAGATCATCTCAAACAAACTAAATTGGAGATAATCTCAAACTCAAAATTAAGATTAAAGGGCACCAGGAAAGGCTTCTTGCAGAAGGTCAGAGCATTGGCTGAGATCTGAAGGAAGCCATGGTAGAAATGAGGAGGGAGAACATTCCCCAGGAGCGTGTAATAGTAATGAGATTGGAAGGTCCCTTTGTATTGCCAAGCTAACAGGTACTTAGCACTTAGTTTCAAATTAAGCCTCTGTAAAGAAACAGAAGGTATGAACCCCTGTTGCTAATGTAGCAGGAAGGGGCTGAACAGGGAGGAGCTAATACCATATATAAGGGAAAGCCCCAGCTGGAGAGTGAGAACTTCTTGGCATAGGTATCATGGAGTCAGAGCAGCTACTGCCAGAAACAGAGAATTTCTCTCAGGGACTATCTGGAGGCTGGGCTGCTACTGTTGGACTGAAGACTGAACTGAGAATTAAGAAGAACTGAAAAAAAAAATTAAAAAAAAAAAGAAGAAGAACTGAGAAGAGAAATGAGAATTGAAAACTGAGACAGAATTTCTTAGAGCAAGCAGCATGGAGGCTGGATAAAGTGATTTTGATTATGAGAATAGAGCTGGAGAAAGTAATTTTGATTTTAAGCATAGAACTTGTGGTGGAGTTTCTTCTGAGAGCCAGCCAAACTCCTGCTGAGAGCTTCCAAGAACCCACCAGAGGTGCCAAAGACTTCTGAGGGCTAGCCAGAGCTGCCAGAGGAAGCATGACTGTGGTGTTGGTACTTTGTCTGTCTGTTTGGGGCTTATGTTGATTTCACAGGCAGAAAGTGAATTGAGATGATAGTGCTGACCATGTGTGTGAATATTGTAATTCCACTAAGCTTGATGTGTATAGATATTGTTGTGGCTCTGTTAAGTTTTCTCTTCCCAGGAACAGAAACTGTGAAGGACTTGAGGTGGACTGGACACTGTGAGCCTCAGTGTGGAGTAGGGACTGCACAGAGTGCTGGACAAGGAACTGAGAACTGCTTGCCTTTGAACCCAGGTGACAAATTTGGTGGATTCAGGTAGGAGCTGGGACCATGGAAGAAGAACCATGAAAGCTGAAAGCCTGCCTTGAGTCAAGATGAAAAGACCTCTCTCTGGGTATTGAGTAGTGACTGATGAAATTGTAATTTAAATGCACCCCATGGGTGGAGGACTTTGACCTTTGTACTTTGTGACCCTTAAGGAGGCAAGCTGCCTTAAGGATGATTGAATTAAGGTTTTGTGATTGATTAAATGAATGTACTTTGCTTAAAATTATGTGACCACTCTGGTGAAAACTACATGGCCATTTTGGTATTCAGTTGTTGAGTTGTGACATGGTGGATGCTGTACCTTGATTTCCTGTGAATGTTTTGCCTTAATTTACTCCTAAATAAATAGAGAGTTCGCTATACTGTGTAATCAGAACCTTGAAGCTGTTCACAGCAGTAGTCCTCTGGAAAGCTGCTCATGCTTGGCTTTACAGAGGGACATTGAAAAGCTAGGAGACCAGAGATGGAGTGTCTTGTGTAAGGCATATCCAAGAGGCCAGTAATACTGGATGAAATAATACATGGAAAGGTGTAAGGTATAAGAGACAGGAAAGATGGGAAGGGGCTAGAGGGACAAGAGGCAAGGGCATCTGAAGGACTTTAAAAATCAAGCAGAGGATTTTATATTTGATTCTGGAAGTAATCACAAGCCAATAAATTTCATTGAAGAGGGAGATGACATTGTCCCCTGCTATTCTGAAGGGGACCAGAGCACTGAGAAACACAAGTCAGAATGAGATAAATGTTGTTTTTCACTTTGAAGACGGAGACAAAAATACCATAATTGTTAAGACTGTAGACCACCCTTTTCCAAGTAGTTCTGGCATATCCCCCATTTTATGTAACATGTGTTTCTAAGATGTTGCATGCAACTCATATCTACATAGAAGGGTTCAAATTTTAAAAGCTCAGAGAAACTTGTTATTTAAAAGAATTGTGATGAAAACTTCCATTTAAAACATTGAAGCAACATGATGATGGGAGGAAAATGGAAAGAATTCACCACGGTGATACAGAGGGATATGTTCCAGGCATGAAGGACCATCAGTGTAAAGGCATTTAGATAGCAGACAAGAGTGTCTTATTTGAGGACCAGAGGAAAGGTCAGTTTGGCTAGATCATAGAGTATGTGTGGGGAAGTAATCTACAATGAGAAGGGGAAAGATAGGTTAGAACCAGATTGTGAAGGCTTTAAATAAAAAAACAAAAACTAAAGAGAGGAGTTTATTATTATATCCTAGAGACAAGAGGGAGCCAGTGGCATTTATTAAGTATGGGAGTGACATGGTCAGATGTTACCAAAGATTACTTTGGCAGCAATATGTGTGGGGGGTAGACTAGAGTGGGCAGAGACTTGAGTTAGTGAGATCAATTAGGTGATTGTGGCAATATTCTCAGTGGAAGGTTATAAGGCTCTCACTAGCCCTCCTCATGATAAAGGAGTGGGGACTACTGGGGCAGAATGTTGCATATATTTTATGATGTATAGTCTATGAGACATATTTTTCATAATTGTTTTTCTTTTTTCTTTTTAAACAGAGAAAGTTTAAGGTTAAGAAGGGGTATTTCCCCAGAAATGACTGTGATACAGATAACCTATGAAACGAATAGCCTCAATAAAACGCTTATTAAAAAAAAAAAAAGCTGAGACTTCTTTTGAAATTGAAGCATATAAAGCTTTGTTAAGTCAATCAAACCAACAAGCATTTACTAAGGGCTTACTATATGTCAGGCACTGTGCTAAAAGCTGAGGATACAAAGAAAGACAAAAGCAGTTCCTACTCTCAAGGAGCTTATAGTCCATTGGGAGAAACAAAATGCCAACAACCCACATGCAAACAAAATAGACAGAATAAACTGCTAAGTTCAATATAGCAGAGATTCTTCCTCCTCTCCTTTCATTAATTTATTTATTTTTGTCACTTATTTCTTAAAATTATGAGTTCCTAATTATCTCCCTCCCTCCTATACATTGAGAAGGTAAGAAATATGATATCACTTAAACAAATGAAGTCACGTAAAACATATTTCCATATTAGCCATGTATAGCCAATTCTTTTTTTTTGAAGAAGTGAACCCTTATTTTTTCACTTTATTTTGTTCTGAACTTGAGAAATAAAACAAGCATTTCCATAGCAGAGTAGAATAGAAAAAAATATGATTGGGGCGGCTAGGTGGCGCAGTGAGTAGAGCGCCGGCCCTGGAGTCAGAAGGACCTGAGTTCGGATCCGGCCTCAGACACTTAACCCACACAAACAAAAACCTAGCCGTGTGACCTTGGGCAAGTTACTTAACCCCAATTGCCCTAAAAGGGGCGGCTAGGTGGTGCAGTGAGTAAGAGCGCCGGCCTCGGAGTTGGGATGACCTGAGATCAAATCCGGCCTCAGAAAATGAGCACCCACACATAAATCATGACTAGCTGTGTAACCTTGAGCAAGTTACTTTTGCTTAAAAAAAAAATATGATTGCACTTGAGACTGAAAATCTATTATGCACAACTTGCTGTTTCTTTTAAATATATAATAAAGTTATCATACAACTTTCTTTCCCCTCCTCCCCAAGATGGCTGCCATGAGACACAAATATGTATGTGTATAGTTGTGTGTATACATATATACATACACATATATATGTATGCACACATATGTGTGTATATAAAATCATTCTATACATACTTCTATTTATCAGTTTTTTCTCTGGATGCAGATAGTGTCATACTTCATAGGTCCTTTGTAGTTAATTTGGGTATTTATAGTAGTCAAAACGACTTGGTCACTGAAAGTTGTTCTTAAAACACATTGCTGTTACCATATACAACATTTTCTTGGTTTTATTCATTTTGCTTTTCGTTATTTCATGCATGTCTACCTATGTTTTTCTAAGATAATCAGGCTCATCATTTCTTCTAGCACAGAAGTATTCTATCACAAGTATATACCACAACTTGTTCAGCCATTCCCCAATTGATGGGTATGCCTACAATGTCTAGTTCTTTGTCACCACAAACAAAGCTGTTACAAATATTTTAAAACATATTGGTTCCTTTCATTTTTGCCTAACCATCTTTGGAAACCAACCTAGTAGTGGTATTGCTGGATCAAAGGGTATAGGCAATTTAATAATTCCTTGGGCATAATTCTAGATTGCTCTCCAAAATGGTGGAATCAGTTTAGTTCCACCAATAGTGTATTAGTGTACCATTTTTTCCACAACCCCTCCAATGTTTTTTTTGCTTTCCCCTTCAATCATTTTAGCCAGTCTGATAGGTGTAAAATTTTGTTTTAATGTGCATTTTTCTAACCAATAGTGATTTAGAGCTTTTTTTATATGACTGTAAATTGTTTTGATTTCTTCACTGGAAAACTGCTTGTTCATATCATTTGACCATTTATCAATTGGGGAATGACTTGTATTCTTATAGATTTGACAAAGTTCGTTATGTATACCTTTATCTGAGAAACTATGTATAAAAATTTCCCCCACCCCAAATTTTCTGCTTTCCTTCTGGTCTTGGCTACATCTGTCTTATTTGTACAAAACCTTTTTAATTTAATATAAGAAAAATTATCCATTTTATACATCACACTGCTCTCTACCTCTTGTTTATTCATAAATTGTTCATCTATCCATAAGTCTGATAGATAATATGTTCCATGTTTTCCAAATTTTCTTGTAATATCTCCTTATATTTAGGTCATGTATCTTTTTTGACCTGATCTTCATAAATGGTGTAAGATACTGGCATTTGCCCAATTTCTGCCAGACTGCCTTCCAGCTTTCCTAACATTTTTTTTTTACTAAGCAACAAATTCTTATCCCCAAGACTTAAGTCTTTATACCTGTTAAACACAATGTTACTATAGTCATTTGTTGCTGTAAATTGTATGTTTACTCTGTTCCACTGATCTACCTTTCTATTTCTTAACTAGTACCAGATAGTTTTGATAATTTCTGCCATATGATATAGTTTAAGATCTGGTATTACTAAATCCCCTTCCTTTATATTTCTTCATTAGTTTCTTTGATATTCTTGAACTTTTGTTCTTCCAAAAGAATTTTTTTTCTAACTCAGTAGAATAATTTTTTTGGTTATTTAATTGTGATGGCACTGAATATATAAATTAGTTTAGGTAAAATTTCATTTTTATTATATTGGCCCTACCTACCTATGAACTATTAATTTTTCTTCAATTATTTAAAATGGATTTTATTTGTATAAAAAGTTTATTTTTCATAATTTTTCTCATATATTCCCTGAGTTTGTTTTGGGAAGTGTATTCCCAGGTGTTTTATACTGTTTAGAGTTATTTTAAATGGGTGTAGTGGCAACCACACTGGCATACCCAGGATAGCTGCTAGCAGAGGTTCTTATATCTGCTTTACTAGGAAAGATAGCTATTTAAGGAGTCAAAAATCTTTTTAAATTAAATTCACTAGTTTAGGGGAAAAGTCAGCACCCTGAACTTCAGAGAAAATGGAAACAGAGAAAATACAAGCAGAGAAATAAAGACCAACAGACAGGGCTCTGCCTGAATCAAAGCAATATTGCTATATATGTTACATAAATCCCTGGATGGAGAGAACCTTTACATCTGAGCACTTAGGGAGCTCTGGACATTCAGTCACTAAGAATCTCAACCAGGGAATCACAAGACTCTTCTCATAAGTGAGTCCCCAAAGCAAAATACCAACTCAGAATATATATATATATACACTTCTCAGTGCCTGAAGGCACCACAACCCTTCTGACTCAGTGCCTAATTAGAAATTAGCAAAAGGTGTGAAAACCTTCCCACAAGCAAGCCTTGCTTAAGCAAGCTTCCCTTAATGTGCTCCACATGAGACCTAATAATGTGTAGGGAAGGTCTTAAATTCATTAACATTACAATGGGGTATCTCTTACTGTCTCTTCTAGCAGGTTTTACTTGTGGTATATGGGAATGCAGATGATTTATTGGATTTACTTTATATCCTGCTACTTTGCTAAAATTGTTAATTGTTTCAACTAACCTTTTAGTTAAGTCTTTTGGATTTTCCAAGTATATCATCCTATCTTCTACAAAAAGAGATTGTTTTATTACCTCATTCCCTATTCTGATTCCTCCTATTTTTTTCTTCTCTTATTGCTATTACTAGGATTTCCAATACAATATTGAATAATATTGGTGACAGTGGACATCTTTGTCTCACACTTCATCTTACTGGGAAGGCTTCTAGCTTATCTCCATTAAAAATAATGCTTGCTAATGGTTTTAAGTAAGTTCTTTTTTATTAAGGAAAAATGCATTTATACCTATATTTTCAAGTGTTTTTAATAGAAACAAGTGTTGTACTGTATCAAAAGCTTTTTCTGTATCTGTTGCTATAATCACATGGGTTTTTTTGCTTTTATTATTAATATAATCAATTATGTTAATAGTTTTCCTTATGTTAAACCATCCCTGCACTCCTGGTAAAAATCCTACTTGGTCATAATATATAATCTTTGTAATATATTGTTGTAATCTTTTAGCTAGTGTTTTATTTAGGATTGCATTTATAATCTTTAATGAAATTGGTCTATAATTTTCTTTCTCAGTTTTTACTCTTCCTGGTTTCGGTAGCAGTATCCTATTTGTTTCACAAAAGGAGTTTGGTAGGACCCTTTTTTGCCTATTATTTCAAATTATTTATTTAATATTGGAATTAGTTAGCCTTCAAATGTTTGATAGAATTCACTTGTAAATCCATCTGGTTTCAACATTTTTTTTTTCTGAGGAAGCTCATTTATGGCCTTTTAAATTTCTTTTTTCTAAAATAGGTCTATTAGCTATTCTATTTCCTCTTCTAATCTAGTTTATATTTTTTGTAAATATTCTTACATTTCACTTACATTGTTAAATTTATTGGCATATAATTGGGCAAAAGAATTATATATCATTGCTTTGATTTCATCTTTGTTAGCAGTATTTGTTACCCTTTTCATTTTTAATACTAATGATTTGGTTTTCTTTTCTCTCTTTTTAAAATTGTATGAACCAGTGGTTTATTCATTTTGTTGTTTTTTCTAACATAACACTAATCAATTAAAAATCCACAGATTCTTATATACATACATACCTGAATTTCCAAGTCTATTCCAGGTACCTGGACACTTGACAGCACCCCGGGCATTTGTGCTTGGCCTTTTACTTTGGAGAACAAAGAGTGAATTCAGAGCCTGTAATTTTCTTTTCCCTGTGTAGTCTTACCAATGACTTGTCAGCAGCTTGTATGATCCATCATCATTAGCAATCAAAGAACACTTGCCAATGAAGTCTCTTCCCCACTTCTCTTCCTGGAAGGATAACTGACTCAGTAGTTAGAACACTGGGCCTGCAGTCAGGAAGACCTGAGTTCAAATTCTGCCTCAGATATTTACTAACCATGTTATCCTAGAAAAAATCACTTAATCTCTGTCTGCCTTCCTTTCCTGAACTCAGTATAATGATAACATCTACCTGTTAGGGTTTCATGAGGATCAAATAAGATAATATTGTAAAGTGCTTAAAGAATGTGCTGGCACATAGCAAGCTCTATAAATGCTAGTTGCTATTATTAGCAGCTAAAATCCAATTCGGTTTTTGATTTTTTGCTTTTTCAAGCTTGTTGGGCCCCAAGAAGCATGTGGGCAGTGAAAGAAATGTATAAATTTCCATGTGGTTAATGGTGAACTTTAGCATTGCACCTCATTAAAATAATGAGTATGAACTGGAACAGAAGACAGTTCTAAGACCCACAGCCACAGGAGTTCAACCTGTTAGAGACTGTGGGTGTTGCTAGTTACTGATGATGGTGCCAACATTGGTCCAGCAGTGAAACTTAATAGGTACAAGTGTGATTCAAAGAGTATAGATTGCTGTGATCTTTAGTCTTCCATAAATGATGATCAGAGGAAATGTATCATTGTAGTAATGAAAATTCAAGATTTATAAGCTTTTGATGTGTCTGTCCTTAAAGAAAGTGAAGGGGTTGGGGGCAGAGTCAAGATGGCGGAGTAGAAACAGGACTTCCATGGGGCTCCAGCTCCCACCTCCTCCAGTCCATATAAAAGGTGACTCTGAAGAAACTTTGGAGCTATAGAACCCACAAAATGACAGAGAGAAGCTAGCTTCCTGCTGAAGACAGTCTGACAGGCAGGCAGGAAGGGGCCAGCACAGCACTCTGGGAGCCAAGCCCAGCCCCATGTGAGCCAGAGATTTTAGCTTCAGGGAGGCCACAACCAGTGGCCAGCTGGAGGCCACAACCAGTGGCCAGTTCACCAGCAGCTGTGGCAGTTTCTGGAATTATCAACCCATAGATGCTAAGGACAAAGTAAGAGGTCAGTGCAGTGTGGACTTTGGAATCTAGTAGTTTGGGATTTCAGTCAGCCTTTGCCCCCTGGGCAAGAAGTGGCTGAGGCACAGTGCCTGTGCAGCCACAGCCATATGGCTGCTTCAGCTCCTGGCCTGCAGATTGTAGGGGGGACCAAGCAACCAGTCTGAGGGGTAAACGCTCTTGCTTTAAACTGCTTGGATCTGGATTGCAGTCTTGGGTGGAGGTCCTGGGGTGCGTGACCAGTTTGCCAGAGCATGTGGAAGCTTCAGAGAGGGCACCTTTGGCAGCTGAGAAAACCCCAGCAACTGGGATGAAGCTCCCCTGTCTGGTAGCAGAGACCTACTGTGGCAAAAAAGCCCCAAAGTCAAGTAATTGAAGGGCAACATGAGCAAAAGAGGGAAGCAAAGCAAGCAGAGCAACCCAACTTTACACTCCTATTTTAGGGACAAAAAAGGATTAAAGCATGGAACAGGAGAAAGACACTGAAGTCAGAACTCCTGCACCAAAAGTTTCCAAGAAAAATACAAGCTGGTTACAGGCCATAGAGTACTTTAAGAAGGATTTTGAAAACCAAATAAGGGAAGTGGAGGAAAAATTGGGAAGAGAAATGAGAATGATGCAAGAAAATCATGAAAAGAGAGACAACAACCTGACTGAAGCAAATAACACCTTAAAAATAGACTAACACAAGTGGCAAAAGAGGCTCAAAAAGGCAATGAGGAGAAGAATGCCTTAAAAAACCCTAATTTTCGGGGGCGGAGCCAAGATGGCGGAGTAGAAACAGCTCGTCCAAGCCTCTCTGCCCCCAGATTCTCCACAAACTATGTAAAAAAGGACTCTGAAAATCTTCTGGAGCTCCAGCACCCACAGAACGACACAGAGAAGCTAACCTCCCGCTGAGGACAGCCCAGCACCCTGCAGGAAGGACCAGCGCAGTGGTCTGGGAGCCGGCAGTGCGCAGAGCCGCAGGAGCCGAGCCGAGCCCAGGTCCACGTGAGCCGAGGTTTTAGCCCCAGGGCGGCAGGGCCAGCAGCCGGCTGGAGGAACCCCAGAACACCAGGAACTGTGGAGACGCCAAAATTATCAACATAGACTTGCCTAGGACAAAGTAAGAGGTTAGTGTCCTATGGACTTTGGGACCCGTATTTGGGGAATGCGTCAGCTCCCTCCCCTGGGGGCTAGAAGCAGCTGAGGAGACACGCCATTTTGTAGTTTTCAGAGGCATTTCCGGCTCCCAGCCTACAAATCGTGGGGAGATCCAGCGATCAGTCTTGGGGGGTAATCGCTCTTGCTTTAACCTCCTGGATCTGGATTGTGATCTAGGGTGGAAGTTGTGGGTGGGTTTATAGCTTGCCAGAAACGGAAGTTGCCCCCCACACGTTCGGGACGAAAATTCCTCTATCTGGCCTTAAAGCCATAGTGTGGCAACAAGCCCAAAAGTCAAGTAATTAAGTGGCAACATGCCAAGGCAAAGGAAACAGAAAAATGCAACCCTAGACTCCTATTTTGGGGGCATAGAGCGGGAAAAGGACTGTGAGGTCAGAAGTCCTGCTCCAAAAGCCCCAGGGGAAAACATGAGCGGGTTGCAGGCCATAGAGGACCTTAAGAAGGACTTTAAAAATCAAATAAGAGAAGTGGAGGAAAAATTAGAAAGAGAAATGAGAAGGATGCAGGAAAAGTATGAAATGAGGGTCAACAGCCTGACTGAGGAAAACAACACCTTAAAAAATAGACTAGCTCAAATGGCAAAGGAGGCCCAAAGGGCATTGAGGAGAAGAATGCCTTAAAAAGTCGAATTTGCCAGATGGAAAAAGAATCTCAAAAGTTCACTGAGGAGATTCATTCCTTCAGAGTTAGACTGGAGCAAATGGAAGCTAGTGACTTTATGAGAAATCAAGATGCTGTTAAGCAGATCCAAACAAACGAAAGATTAGAAGGCAATGTGAAATATCTCATGGGAAAAACCACTGACCTGGGAATAGATCCAGGAGAGACAATTTAAAAATTATTGGACTACCTGAAAGCCATGATCAAGGAAAGAACCTAGAAATCACCCTTCAAGAAATTCTCAAGGAAAACTGCCCTGATGTTTTAGATCCAGAGGGCAAAATAGAGGTTGAAAGAATCCACCGATTACCTCCTGAAAAAGATCCCAAAAAGAAAACTCCCAGAAATATTATAGCCAGGTTCCAGAATCCCCAGATCAAGGAGAAAATACTACAAGCAGCCAGGAAGAAACAATTTCAATATTGTGGAAACACAATCAGAATAGCCCAAGACCTGGCAGCTTCTACACTGAGGGATCGAAGGGCATGGAATATGATATTCCAGAGGGCAAAAGAACTGGGAATGAACCCAAGGGTCACCTACCCAGCAAAACTGAGTATTTTGTTTCAGGGGAAAATATGGTCATTCGGTGGAATAGAGGACTTTCAAGCATTCTTGAGGAAAAAACCAGAGTTGAATAGAAAATTTGACATCCAGACACAAGAAGTAAGAGATGCCTGAGAAGGTAATCAGGGAAAAGAAATCAAAAGGAACTTATCAAAGTTGAACTATTTACATTCCTATATGGAAAAGCAATATCTGTGACTGATGATATCTTTCTCACTATGAAAATAATGGAAGAAGGGGGTGTGGTCATACGAATACATATTTGAATGTGTGTGTAAAAAACAAAACAAAACCCTAATTTTCAAGATGGAAAAAGAATCTCAAAAGCTCACTGAAGAGAATCATTCCTTCAGAATTAGATTGGAGCAAATGGAAGATAGTGACTTTATGAGAAATCAAGATACTATTAAACAGATCCAAACAAATGAAAAAATAGAAGGCAATGTGAAATATCTCATTGGGAAAACCACTGACCTGGAAAATAGGTTCAGGAGAGATAATTTAAAAATTATTGGACTACCTAAAAGCCATAATCAAAAAAGAACCTAGAAATCATCCTTCAAGAAATTCTCAAAGAAAATTACCCAGAGGGCAATTTTTAGAGCTAGAGGGCAAATAGAGCTTGAAAGAATTCACCTATCACCTCTTGAAAATGATCCTAAAAAGAAAACTCCTAGGAATATTATAGCCAGGTTCCAGAATTCCCAGATAAAAGAGAAAATATTACAAGAAGAAACAATTTGAATATTGTGGAAACATGATCAGGATAATACAGGATCTGATAGCTTCTACACTGAGGGATCGAAGGGCTTGGAATATTATATTCTGAAGTTCAAAACAGCTGGGATTAAAACCAAAAATCACCTACCCAGCAAAACTGAGTATCAAGTTTCAGGGGAAAATATGCTCATTCAGTGGAAGAGAGGACTTTCAAGCATTCTTGATGAAAAAACCAGAGTTGAATAGAAAATTTGACATTCAGACACAAGAAGCAAAAGAAGCATGAGAAGGTAGACAGGGAAAATAAATCATAAGGAACTTATCAAAGTTGAACTATTTACATCCCTACATGGAAAAAATGATAATGGTAACTTATGAAACTTTTCTCAATATGAGAATAGTTGAAGGGAATAGAAATGTACACACATACACATACATACATACACCACACACGTATATATATATATATATATATATACACACACACACACATACATACATACATATATATGTCTGTATAGGAGGATATATGGGTGTATGAATACATATGTGAAGGTGTGTATATTTGTGTGCAGGTATACATAGATAGAGGGCACAGGATCAATTTAATAGGAAGGTATGATACTTAAAAGGTGAAATTAAGAGGTGAGAGAGGAATATAATGAGAGGAGATGGAGAGAGACAGAATGGAGTAAGCTATCTCATATAGAAGAGGCAAGGGAAAATCGTTATTGTGTAAGGGAAGAACAGGAAGGCAAAAGGGAATGGGTCAACCTTATTCTCATTGAATTTGGCTCATCAAAGGAATGACATACACACTAAATAGGGTATCTCACCCTACAGGAGAGTAGGGGTTTCTTTGCCCCTATTTCTAACAGCCACGAAGCTGACACGTTTTATTTCTCATATAGGCTTGCTTCTGATCAAAGTAAAAAATCCATTAAGAAAAAAATAGAAATGTCACAAAGTATATTCCTTGGGAGGTATTTTTGGTATAGTTGGCACTGTAGAGAAAACATTGGATTTGGAATCAGATTAACCTGGGTTCAGATTCTAGCCTTGCCACTTATTATTTGTGTGACCTTGGGACACTCCGAGTCTTAGTCTCCTCTCTTGTAAAAGGAGAGAGTTGAATAAGATCACTAAGAACCCTTCTATCTCTAAATCTGTAACCCCATGTTTATATTTGAATATAATGGCCAAGAAAGTGTTAAAAATGTTACTAGTTTTTTTTTTATTCCAAGTAACTATGGAAATCTAATAGAGAACCAAATGGTCAAAAAGATCAGCTGGTTTTGGAAGGTGCAAGAATGTGATGAATTTAATGTAGGCATGTATTTGAAGTGATGGTGGGACATATAAGTGTAAAAGTCAAGGAGAAAACCAGAAATACAACATCAAGACTTAGGAGAGAGTTGAAGGCTAAAGGTACAGCTTCAGATGTCATCTGCATGAAAGTGATAGTTGAAGCTTTTAGTGTGAGTGAATTCTCCATGGGCTTATGGTGAAAAGAGGCAGGAGGGAGAGGATATAACCTTAGAAAATAACTTTATGAGATAGGATATAGAAGAATCAGGAGAGGAGACAAAGAAATCAGAGAGAAAAACTAATGAACTGGATATTCAGGGAGGAGAATTTAAGAAAGGAAGGGGTGATCAATTGTCAATTGTAAGAGACCAAGAAGAATAAGATTGGAGGGAAAAAGTAATTCATTTTAATGATGAGATGGTCATTGATGCCTTTTGAGAGAAATGTTTCAGTGGAGTGGACAAAAGCCTGATTTTAGGGACTTGAAGGAATGAGTGGTGAAGAAACTGAAGCTATAGGTCAAAGCTATTGGCTCAACAAGCTGGAAAGGAAAGGGAAGGAGAAGAAATGGGAATGTAGCCTAAAAGAGCAAAGGCTTTTTCAAGATAGTGAGGGCTGCTTCATTTTCTGAAACCAGAAAGGATTCAGAAAATGGGAAGGCTTTGAAGATAGAAGAGAATCGGCAATTCTGAGGCAATAATGTTCTGTAAGAGGTGGAAAGGAATAGAATCAAGAGCATGGATGGAGGGGCTACTTGGAAAGAAGAGACTCCTTGTAAGGACAATGAGGTAGGAGTTTAGTGTTAATGTAGATATAAAGAGACTTTTTTTTTAAAGAGAGGGTCATCTATTGAATGTATGAATGAAATAAAATTGTAGCCTTAAATGGAGAGAATGTTTGGAACCAAAATGGGAAATGTGCTAGAGAATGAGCAAAAGGTAAAATTCAAATAATCAAATTTCAAAATAATTCACCATTTACTAAGTACCTATTGGGTGCAAGGCACTGTACAAGGCACATTACTCCTCTTCACACAACTAAGCTTAGCACAGTGTCTGGTACATAGTAGGCACTTAATAAGTGTTTATTGACTGACAGTAGTAGAGGTACAAACTGAAAGATGAAAAAAATACTCCTTGCCCTAAAGAAACATTTTTTTGTTTGTTTTTTCAAATAGCAGTTGAAGGCTTAATGGTTAGACAGAATACATTTTGAGTGGATGAGAATTGTTTAATTCTCTGATTTTTCTCCAGACTCTCAAACCCATGATTAGGAATTAAAAGAGGTGGAATCATTGAAGGTTAAGTAGTGAGGAAGTCTAGATGGTTAATTACCGGGTTAGTCTTGCTGGTCTGCTGTAACCAATTGCTACAAATAGAAAGATTTATGCTAATCCTTGCTTTTCAATGGCTCTAGAGCCTTCCTTCCTACCTTATACGTTAATTCAAAATCAATAAATGTTTATTAAATTCTTTATTTTTAAACAAATGCTTTATTAACTTCTGGTTTACATCATTCATTTCCACCAGATTATGAGTTACATTTCCCCCCCGTTCTTTCCCTACCCACCACCCCAGAATAGCAGTCCCACCAGATATCCCCTCATCCAATCTGCTCTCTCCCATATCTTCTCCCCTACCCCCTTCGACTTTGCCATTAGGGCAAGGTGAATCTCTGAGCCCCACTGCCTGGACATCTTATGAAACATTTAATTTTAAAACTTTGATTTTCAGATCCATTCCCTTTCTCCCCTGTCACCCACTCCCTCTGAGAAGATAAGCAATTCAGTATGTGCTGTACATGTATAGCTATGCAAAACATTACCATACTAGATATATTGTAAAAGACTGCTTGTATTTCCCTCCCACCTGTCTCACCTCCCACCTGGTCCATTCCCTACTTTGATCCTGTCCCTCTTTGATAGTGGGTACTTCTAACCTCCCCTCTCCCCAGAATGCCCTCCCCTCCATCATCCCCCCTCTCATCCTCCTTTCCCCTATTCAGGAGAGTGAGTGAAGGTAAGATATTCCATTTAGTATGTATGTGATTCTCTCCTTGAGCCAACTTCAATGAGAATATGCTTTTGCCTTTTTGCCTTCCTGTTTTTCCCCTCCCCTGCAACTACTTCCCCTTGCCTCTTCTACATGAGATAGTTTGCCCTACCCTGTCTCTCTCCATCTCCTCTTGCCACTTTCCTCCCTCACCTCTTGACTTCACCCGTTAAGAGTCATCCCTTCCTTGGGGCGGCTAGGTGGCGAAGCGAGCAGAGAGCCAGCCCCGGAGCCAGAAGGACCCGAGCTTGGATCTGGCCCCAGACACCCAACACACAAACAAAAACCCAGCCACGTGAACCTGGGCAAGTCACCCAACCCCAATTGCCCTCCAAAAAAAAATAATAATCATCCCTTCCCATCAAATTCAGCCTGTGCCCTCTATCCATGTATACCTGTGAACATATGCCATGTACCCTTCTTCAATTATTTTCATAATGAGAAAGGTTTCATCAAACACAGTTATTGTTTTTCCATGTAGGACTGTAAATAGTTCAACTTTGATAAGTTCCTTTTGATTTCTTTTCCTTGATTACCTTCTCAAGCATCTCTTGCTTCTTGTGTCTGAATGTCAAATTTTCTATTCAGTTCTGGTTTTTTCATCAAGAATGCTTGAAAGTCCTCTATTCCACTGAATGACCATATTTTCCCCTGAAACAAGATACTCAGTTTTGCTGGGTAGGTGACCCTTAGGTTCATTCCCAGCTCTTTTGCCCTCTGGAATATCATATTCCATGCCCTTCGATCCCTCAGTGTAGAAGCTGCCAGGTCCTGGGCTATTCTGATTGTGTTTCCACAATATTGAAATTGTTTCTTCCTGGCTGCTTATAGTATTTTCTCCTTGATCTGGGGATTTTGGAACCTGGCTATAATATTCCTGGGAGTTTTCTTTTGGGGATCTTTTTCAGGAGGTGATCTGTGGATTCTTTCAACCTCTATTTTACCCTCTGGGTCTAAAACATCAGGGCAATTTTCCTTGAGAATTTCTTTAAGGATGATTTCTAGGTTCTTTCTTTGATCATGGCTTTCAGGTAGTCCAATAATTTTTAAATTGTCTCTCCTGGATCTATTTTCCAGGTCAGTGGTTTTACCCATGAGATATTTCCCATTGCCTTCTATTCTTTCATTTGTTTGGATCTGCTTAACAGCATCTTGATTTCTCATAAAGTCACTAGCTTCCATTTGCTCCAGTCTAACTCTGAAGAAATGAATCTCCTCAGTGAGCTTTTGAGATTCTTTTTCCATCTGGCAAATTCGACTTTTTAAGGCATTCTTCTCCTCATTGCCTTTCTGAGCCTCTTTTGCCATTTGAGTTAGTCTATTTTTTAGGGTGTTATTTTCCTCAGTCAGGCTGTTGACTGTCATTTCATACTTTTCTTGCATCTTTTTCATTTCTCTTCCCAAATTTTCCCCACTTCTCTTATCTGCTTCTTAAGGTCCTCTATGGCCTGTAGCCAGCTTGTATTTTCATTTGGGGCTTTTGGTGCAGGAGTTCTGACCTCACAGTCCTCCTCCATGCTTTGAGCCTCTTTGCCCCTAAAATAGGAGTCAATGTTGAACTTTTCTGTTTATTTTGTTTCATTTGCCTAGGCATGTTGCCACTTAATTACTTGATTTTTGGGGGCTTGTTGCCACAGTAGGACTCTGCCACCAGACAGGGGAGCTTCCGCCCAAATGTGGGGTTTTCACAACTTCCGCCAGTTGGGTGGCCTCTGTAAAGCCTTCACCCACTCTGGCAAGTTGGATACCCACCCCAAACTTCCCCCCAGACCACAATCCAGATCCAGGCAGTTTAAAGCAAAAGCGATTAACCCCCAGACTGATTGCTGGATCTCCCTACAGTTTGCAGACCAGGAGCTAGAGCCACTACTGAGGCTGCAAAATGGCTTCTGTGCAGCTGTTTCTTCAGCAGCTTTTTGCCCCCAGGGATGGAAGCCACATGTTCCCCAAATACTGGTCCCAAAGTCCATAGGGCACTAACCTCTCACTCTGTCCTAGGCATATCTGTGCTGATAATTCTGGAATTGTCACTATTGCTGGTGTTCTGGAGTCCCTCCAGCCGGCTGAAGGCCCGGCCACCCTGGGGCTAAAGCTGCGGACCTGGGCTCGGCACTGCAGGCTGCGCTGTTGGTTCCCTGCGTGCTGTGCTGCCTGCTCTCAGAGTGCTGCGCTGGCGGCTCCCTGCAGGGCTGCTGGCCTGTCCTCAGCAGGAGGTTAGCTTCTCTGTGCTGTTCTGTGGGTGCTGTGGCTCCAGAAGTTGTTCAGAGCTCCCTTTCACATTGTTTGAAATTTGTGTCTTATTAAATTCTTGAGACTAAAGTGAAAAATGATTTCTGCCCCCCCAGGTGCCTCCATTTTACTGGAGAGTACAACATGCAAGGTGGTATAATCCCTGTTACTGAGTCTGGTGGATCACTTGAGTTGGAGAGTTCCGAGCTTCAGTAGAGTTAAAGACCATACTAAGTCTGGCTCCAGTATACAGTATTCTCAAAGGAACTCATTGTCTTTCTCTCTAGCCCCTCTCCTCCTCCACATTTCCCTATTTCTATGAGTGTACCACCATCCTTCTATTTGTCCACATTCCCAATTTAGATCTGTTCTCTTCCTCGCCCCCTATCCCAACCACTAGCCAAGTCTTGTCAATTCTACCTCTGTACCATCTCTCACATCTGTCTCCCCTTTTTTTTCACTCACACAGCTGCCACTCACACGGTTGCTACATACTTTAAACCCTTGTCACTTCTTACCTGAAGGATTCTCCACATGACTGCCATAAGAAAGCACTTCTGAACATGTCACTCTTCTGTTTACAAAACTTCAGTGATCCCTTTTGCCACCAGGATAAAATATAAACTCCTAAGATTGATGTGTAAAGCCCTTAGCAAACTGTCTCTAGACTACCCTTCAGGGCTTGTTTGCACATCACTCCCTTTCACACAGCTAACTGATGTTCCAACCAAATAAGCTTATTTGCTACTCCCCAAATTTGGCATTCCATTTCCCACTCTGTGCCTTTGCACAGTCTGTCCTCCACAGGGGGACATATGCTTCTTCCTCAGTATCACCTTTTAGATTTCCTAGTATCCTTCAAATTGCAGCTCCTAGCCCACCTTCTATAGGAAAGTTTTCTTCATTCCCCTTGACTCCCTGTAATTCTACTTAATGCATGTATTTATTTATATGTTGTTACCACAACCCAAGTAGAATTTAAGGTAATATTTCATCCTGTTTTTGTTTCTTCAGCAGCTAGAACAATTCTTTGTACATAGAAGGTACTTAATGAATATCTATTGGATTGAAATGGTTTGAATTGAGAACAGCTAGTAGACTTATTTGACTGAAGCAAAGACCATATAAATGGGAACAATGTGAAATAACCAAACAGATAGATTGGAGCCAGATTAATCCACCCCCTAAACAAAGATCTCTAAGAAGTTTTTAGTTCTTTGGGATGAGAACAAGAGGTCTTAAATATAACATATAGACATTTTCATAAGCAAAATTGTAAAGATATATGTTTTGTGATCAGCATTTGTGAAATAGGAGACTTAGAAGAACAGTCAAGAAATCATTTTTGGTTGTTGTTCAGTCTTTCAGTAATGTCCAACTCTTTGTGACCCTACAGACCATAGCACACCAGGTCCTTCTATTCTCTACTTTCTTTCAAAGTCTGTCCAAATTCATGTTTGTTATTTCCAGGATGCTATCTATCCATCACATGCTCTGCAATCCCCTTTTCCTTTTGCCTTCAATCTTTCCCAATATCAGACTCTTTTCCAATGAGTTCCATCTTCTCTTTATGGGACCAAAGTAGTTAATCTTTGGCTTGACTTTCCAATGAATAATTTGAATTAATTTCTTTGAGTATTGACTGATTTGATCTCTTTGCTGTCCAAGGAACTCTCAAAAGTCTTCTCCAGCACAGGAATTCTAAAGCATTGTAGGGCTCAGCTTTCTTTATAATGCAACTCTCACAGCCATACATCGCTGCTGGAAAAACCAGAGTTTTGACCATATGGACTTTTTGTCAGCAAGGTGACATTTCTATTTCTTAGTATGCTGTCCAGATTTGTCATAGCTCTCCTTACAAGGATCAAGCATCTTTTAATTTCATGGTTGCAGTTACCATCTGCAGTGATCTTTGAGCCCAAAAGTATAAAATTTGACTCTGCTTCCATTTTTTCTCCCTCTTTTTGCCAGGAACTAATGGGACCAGTTGGCAATGTCTTAGTTTTTTTAATGTTAAGCTTCAAACCTCCTTTAACCCCATCAAGAGGCTTCTTAATTCTTCACTTTCTGCCATCAGATTGACATTTCTCTCAGTAATCTTAATTCTGGCTTTTGATTCAGCCAGTCTGGAATTTTACATGATGTACTCTAAATGATACAGTGACAATATATAGGCTTGCTTTACATTAATTCATATCTAACTCTACCTTCACATTTCAGTATACTCTATGACAACTTGCAGAATTTTCTTTCCATTAGGCTTGTGTTGTAAACCTAGATAACCTATTCTTATTTGTCCTTCCTGTATCTGTTGGGTTTTGATGCATGTGGGCTTCAGGTGAATCAAGCAGGTAAATCATGTCCAAGGTGAGCAATTATTATCCATTTGTATGTGAGACATCTTCTAGAATATCCTTTATTAATAGTTCTGAGTTAATAGATAGGACAGAGGAGTTAGTGTACCACAATCAAGTCTCCTTAAGTTATCTTCCACATAGATGGCTATAGACTATAACTACAAGGTTGGCATATTCTTTTCTCTCACTCCCAACAGCCCCTTGGAAGTAAAATACACTACCAGTCATGGGACAGGCTGTAGTAGACAAAGGTACCATGATGAGATTGTCTAGAATAATCAAATATCACAGTTGCTCAATAGTAGAAAAAAAAAAGGAATAACAAAAACATCATAGTTTATCTGTAAATCTAGGTCACACTCTCTCATCAATGAACTTAGTGTCTTTTGGGCAGAAAGCGAGCACATTTGTAAAAAATATGTGCTTATGTGCTTCACAGGGAGGCACATGAGAGGGGGAAATACATGTGCCTGGAGCAACTCATTACTCTGAGCTTCAGGCTTTGATGTCCTCAGTCCCTTCAGGACAAATCAATACCATCTAATTGTCTTGCTAGGTGTTCTCCTTCTGATTCTCATCTTTATTCTGATTGCAAATTCATTCTTTTTTTATTCTTCAGTCTATTTTGCAGTGAAAAGCTCTTTTAGCTCATAGCCATCCTTAATAGGATGCTGAGAAAGTATTATACTTATAGCAAAGTCTATATGTGTCTCTATGTGTGTGTATATATATATATATATATATATATATATATATATATATAAACATATACATATACATATATGCATGTGTGTGTATTTCATTTGTTCAGTGACAAAGTTCCCATAAGCCAGATAACTACAAATCTTCCTACTTTTCCTTTCACAAATGTTCCTTTTTCTGTTTCTCAGATTGGCACTTTTCACAATGCAGACAATTCCAGCCAACTCTTTATTAAACAAGATTTTGCTTTCTCCAATGAATTACTACCAAAGCAAAACCTCATTTCTAATAAGCACAACTCATAAAAAAAACAGAAAAAAAATAAACCCCAACAGCCTGACTTCCC
Organism: Gymnobelideus leadbeateri; assembly: GCA_011680675.1. Classification (NCBI taxonomy): domain Eukaryota; kingdom Metazoa; phylum Chordata; class Mammalia; order Diprotodontia; family Petauridae; genus Gymnobelideus; species Gymnobelideus leadbeateri. Next base: position 125,469 of record WOXC01004406.1, on the reverse strand, counting down.
CTCTCTTTTCTGCCTCCCTAAAAGAAAGAGGGTAACAAACAACAACAGTAACATTAGGCAACTAGACACTTGTGAGAGCTTTCCTTTTTCTCTGGCTGTAGGTGGAGCTAGAGAGCAATGAGCTCATTGAACTCTACATAGCATTCTACACAACTACTGAAAATTTCAAAAAGGTAATATAAATGTAAATTAGTTGGCCATTTTTCTCTAGCCAATTAGCAAAGCCACCTTCCCCCCCCCCCCCCCCCAAACTGTAGGCTCCCAACAAGGCAGCTATGGAGTCATCTATCTTATTGGGAAGCAGATTCTCTCATATCAGCTCCTATATCTTTTGTCCCGGATGTCTTCTGACTCCTCCCATACTCACTTTGCTCTCCTATTTCTTCTACTTCTTATGGAGGCTCTTCTTTGGCTTTTAATGCCCCAAATCAGTTCCTTTTGTAAGAAGTGGTCCATCAATGCAAACACTTCTTAGGTGAAACTCAACAATTTCGTCTGTCTGCCAAGCATGACCCGAATTGGTCATGATGTCTTTTCATAATCTTAAAAAAAGTTATTTCCTTTAAAATTGGGTCACTTAATATCTAAGAATAATCCTACCCACAGTCCTGCCTACTATGTCAAATGTGAACAATGCAGAGTCTGGGTTTGATTTGTGGAAGCACCAGGACAGAAAAACAATGTGATACCATAAAGAATTTTATCAAAAAGGTGACATTGAAAGCCTTATGCTCCAAGTATCAAGGGGAACCTCAGCAAGATCCCTCTGAAGGAGCCACCTGTTGAGGAAATATTTGGAATCTGATTTTGTCCAGAGATCTCCTCAAACAAACTAGGGCAGTCCCTTTTATATGAAATCATTTAGTTATGCAGTTTTAGATACAGGTCATATAGGCAGTTGTTTGAAGGCTTAATGGGGGACTTTGGATGATACACAAAATGTATCTACAAATGAAGGAGTTTCCAATGAAGGAGTTCAGACACCAGACATTACATGACTGAAACTGGTAGGGTGGGTGTTACGTATAAATATATAGAAGGGAATGCTACTGTCCATATACAGTATCAGTAACCATGTAGCTGAAACTATATTGAAAGATACCTTTTGTTAAACTTATCTTTCCATATTTTTCACTCACAAACTCTCTGTCCCTTTCAATTAGTAAAACAGTTAAGATGACTGTGCCCATACTTACCTAGGTGTTTATCTAATCTGAGCATTAGGGTATGTTTACATTTATAATTTTCTTCTTTTATTTAAAGTTGATTTATATCAAAAAATGTACAGCCTTCCTTCCCTGGACCCTACTGGTCATTAAGGAATCAAGAGATTTGGGTTATTGTTGATGGTGAAAATTGCCACGTTTTCTTGTCTGAATTTGACATTTTCTTAAATCAGGAATATCATAGAGTTCTGGGAGTCATAAGAGTGAGTAAGCAGGAAATTGCCTTACCTCTCCCATATTCTCTTCCAAAAAACTATAAAAGAGTGTCCCCAAATGAATCCTGGAATAGCAGAACCAGCAAAAAGGTGGGGTGAAACAATCTTCTAACCCAAAAAACTTGGAAGGGCAGCAGGAAAAGTCTCTCTCACTTGAGTAAAAGGGGAACACAGACCAGGACAGGAAGCATCCCATCAAGCCACCAACAAGCCCCTGATTAGCAAATCAATGGGATGTTCTGAACTTCAGTGTGGTGGAGCAAGTAAATGCCAACACCAGTATTCCCCATGGGCCCCAACATATCAGGAAAATGGGCTGATGCTAGTGCTGAGACACTCCACATACTTAAGCATAGCCCAAGGCAAATAAGCAGACACCCCCACAGGCCTCAGCACACAGACAGAAACCAGAAGAAACCCTCCACCAGGTAAGCTACCAGACCCCTATGACCTCGAGCAGTGCCAGCTCCCCCCACCATACCACCCCTTCAGAGTAGCACCACACAGGAGGGTCTTTCACTGGGCAATACCAGTGCAGCACCAAGTAAACAGCTGGGGCATGCAGCCCATGGCACAAGAAGCTTGGTACAGTGCCCCTTCCACCCAGGGAGCAGAGATTAAATTTAAAAATAAGGAAAAAATAGATGAACAAAAAAACAACAAAAAAGATTATGACCATAGAAAATTTATAATAACAGGGAAGATCAGAACTCAGAAGAGGCCAACAACATCAAAACGCCTATGAGCAAAACCCCAAAGAAAAATGGGAATTATTCTCAAACCCAGAAAGAACTCATGAAAGATCTCAAAAAAGAATTAAAAAAATAGGAGAGGTAGAAGAAAAATTGGGAAAAGAAATGAGAGTGTTGTAAAGGAATTATGAAAAAAGAGTCAACAACTTGGGAAAAAAGAACAAAGCCTTAAAAAGTACAATTGGCCAAATAGAAAAGGAGGTACAAAAGCTGAGGAAAAGAATTCCTTAAAGATTAGAATTGAGCAAGTGGGAGCTAATGACTCTATGAGATATCAATAATCAATCAAATAAAATCAGAAGAAGGAAAAACATAGAAGAAAAATTAAAATACCTCATTGGAAAAACAACTATCCTAGAAAATAGGTCCAGGAGAGATAATGTAAGAATCATTGGACTGCCTAAAAGCTATAATCAAAAGGAGAACTGGGGCATCTTTCAAGAAATTATCAAAGAAAATTGCCCTGATATCTTGGAGCCAGAGGGCAAAAGGCATTGAAAGAATCCAACAATCACCTCCAGAAAGAGATCCCAAAATGAAAACTCCAAGGAACATTATAGCTAAATTTCAGAACTACCAGGTCAAGGAAAAAGATGGTAAGCAGCCAGAAAGAAACAATTGAATACGAGGAAACTACAATCAGGGTCACACAGGACTTAGCAATTGCAACATTAAAAGATAAGAGGTCTTGGAACATGATATTCTGGAGGGCAGAGGAGCTAGGATTACAACCAAGAATCACCTACCCAGTGAAATTGAGCTTAATACTCCAAGGGAAAAAATAGTCATTCAATAAAATAGAAGGATCTCAAGTTTTCATAAGGAGAAGACTAGAGCTGAGCAAAACATTAGATCTCCGATATCAAGATTCAAGAAAAGCTTCAAAAAGAAAAAGAAAACAAAAGGAATTCAGTAGGGCTAAACTGTTTACATCCCTACATGAGAAGATGATACTTGTAATTCTTAAGAATTGTACCATTAATAGTACAGCTAGAAGGAAAACATAGACAGAGAATATGGATATAAGATGAATTTGAGGGAATGACAAAAAATTAGATGAAAAAGAGGAGTACACTAGGTGCAAAAGGAAGGGAAAAGTATAATAAGGTAAATTATTTCACATGAAAAGGTGTGAAAGACCTTTTACAGTGGAGGGGAGGACAAGAGGGTGGGTGATGGGCATTGCTTGAACCTTACTCTCATCAGAATTGGCTAAAAGAGGGAATAATATACACAATCCATTGAATATAGAAATCTATCTTATCTAACAGGGAAGTAGGAGGGGAGGAGATTAAGTATGAAGGGTGTACTAACAGAAGAGAAAGCAGATTGGAAGAGGCAATGGACAGAAGCAAAATGCTGGTGAGGAAAGAAAGGATGAAAGGCGAGAAGGGAAAAACAGGAGGGAAAATAGGATGGAGGGAAATATACAGTTAATGATCATAACTGTGTATGTGAATGGGATGAAAGTTCCCATAAAACAGAAGTGGCTAGCAGAGTGGATCAAAACCAGAATCCTACAATATGTTGTTTACAAGAAATACACTTGAAGCAGAAAGGTACAAACAGAGTAAAAGCAAGGGACTAGAGCAAAATCTATTATGCTTCAGTTGAAGTTAAAAAAAAAAAAACAACAACAACAGAGGTAGCAATTCTGATCCCAGACAAAGCAAAAGCAAAAATAGATCTAATTAAAACAGATAAGGAAGGAAACCACATCTTGCTAAAAGGCACCATAGACAATGAAGTAATATCAATACTAAAGATATATGCACCAAGTGGTATGGCATCCAGATTCTTATAGGACAAGTTAAATGAGTTATAGGAAGAAATAGACATCAAACCTATACTAGTGAGGGACCTCAACTGTCCTCTCTCAAAACTTGATAAATGCAACAACAACAACAACAACAACAAAAAATAAACAACAAAAAAAAAAAACAAGAAAGAAGCTAAGGAGATGAACAGAATCTTAGAAAAGTTAGATATGATAAACCCTTGGAAAAATTAGAATAGGGATAGAAAAGTTTTATCTTTTTCTCAGCAGTGCATGGTACCTACACAAAATTTGACCATGTATTAGGGCCATAAAGACATCAAAATCAAATGTAGAAAGGCAGAAATATTAAATGTATCCTTTTTTGATCATAGTGCAATGAAAATTACATTCAACAAAAAGATAGATGAAAAATTAACTGGAAACTAAATAATCTAATGCTAAAGAGTAAGTTAATCAAAGAACAAATCACAGGAATAATCAAGAATTTCATTAAAAAGAATAACAACAATAAGGCAACATACCAAAATTTATGGTTTGCAGCCAAAGCAGTACTTAGGGGGATATTTCTTTCTCTAAATTCTTACATCAACAAAACAGAGAAAGACTAGGTCAATGAATTGGGCATGCAACTAAAAAAACAACCTATCAATAATCTCCAATTGAGCAACAAATTGAAAATCCTGAAAAACCAAAAGTTAAATTAATATAATTGAAAGTAAGAAAGCTATTTAGCTAATGAGTAAAACAAAGATCGGGTTTTACAAAAAAAAAAAAAGGCAATAAGATAGATAAGCCATTGGTTAATTTGATTTAAAAAAGAAAAAGAAAAAACCCAATATCCACTACCAAAAATGAAAAGAGTGAAATCACCAATGATGAAGAAGAAATTAAAATAATAATTAGGAAATATTTTGCCCAATTACATGCTAATAAATCTGACAATCTGAGTGAAATCAATGAATATTTACCAAAAATAAAGTACTCAGGTTAATGGATGAAGAAATAGAATGTTTAAATAACCCTGTTTGAGAAAAAGAAATTGAACAAGCCATCAATGAAATCCCTAAGAAAAAATCTTCAGGGCCAGATTGGTTCACAAGTGAAATCTACCAAACATTTAATTCTAATACTATATGAATTATTTGGAAAAATAGGCAAAAAATGAATTCTACTACATTCCTTTTATGACACAAATATGATACTGATACCTAAATCAGGAAGAGCTAAAATGGACGAGAACCATTGACCAACTTTCCTAATGAATATTGATGCAAAAATATTAAGTAAGATACTTAGCAAGGAGAAAACAGTGCTATATCACAAAGATCACACACTGTGACCACATGGGATTTATACCAGGAACATGGAGTTGGTTCCATATTAGAAAAACTGTCAGCATAACTGACCATATCAATAACAAAACTAACAGAAATCATATGATTTTCTCAATAGATGCAGAAAAAAGCTTTCACCAAAATACAGCACCCATTCCCATTAAAAAACACTAGAGAGCATGAGAATAAAGGGAGTTTTCCTTAAAATGATAAGCCATATCTATTTAAAACCATCAGCAAACATTATTCATAATGGGGATAAGCTAGAAGCATTCCCGGTAAGATCAGAGATGAATCAAAGATGCCCCTTATCATCCCTATTATCCAATGCAGTACTAGAAATGTTAGCTATCTCAATAAGAGAAGAAAAAGAAATTGAAGGAACTGAGGAAACAAAACTATCACTCTTTGCAGATGCTATGATGGTATACTTAAAGAATCCCAGAAAATCAACTAAAAAACTACTTGAGATAATTAACAATGTTAGCAAAGTTGCAGAATATAAAATAAATCTACATAAATCATCATAATCTCTATATGTGACCAACAAATCCCAGCAGCAAGAGATATAGAAATTGCATTTAAAATAATTGTAGATTGTAAATTTAAAATACTTGGAAATCTATCTTCCAAGACAAACCCAGGAACTACATGAACACAATTACAAAACACTTTTCACACAAATAAAGTCAGATTTAAATAATTGGAAAAATGTTCATTGCTCAAGTGTAGGCTGAGTCAATATAATAAAAATGACAATTTTACTTAAACTAATTTACTTATTCAGTGCCATACCAATCAAACTACCAAAATGCTATTTGGCAGAGCTAGAAAAAATAACAACAAAACTCATTCCTCGGGGCGGCTAGGTGGCGCAGTGAATAGAGCGCCGGCCCTGGAATCAGAAGGACCTGAGTTCGGAGCCGGCCTCCGACACTTAATCCGCACAAAAAACAAAAAAAACCTAGCCGTGTAACCCTGGGCAAGTTACTTAACCCCAATTGCCCTAAAGGGGTGGCTAGGTGGAGCAGTGAGTAAGAGCGCCGGCCTCGGAGTTTGGATGACCCGAGATCAGATCCGGCCTCAGAAAATGAGCACCCACGCATAAATAATGACTAGCCCTGTAACCTTGAGCAAGTTACTTAACCCCAATTGCTTAAAAAAAAAAAAAAAAACTCATTCCTGTTTGGGAAAATAGGTAAAAAATGAATTCTACTAAATTCCTTTTATGACACAAATATGGTACTTAAACTTTTGCTTAAAAATATCAAGGGGATTAATTTTTTTTAGAGTGTAATTTTTTTAATGCAAGGAAAGGTGGCCTAGCAATACCAGATCTCAAACTATATTATAATGCAATAATCATCAAAATTATCTGGTACTAGCTAAGAAATAGAGTGGTGGATCAATACAATCAATTAGGTACACAAGAGATAGTAGAAAATGACCATAGTAACCTAGTGTTTGATAAACTCAAAGATCTGAGCCTTTGGAATAAAAGCTCATTATTTGATGAAAACCACTGGGAAAACTGGAAAACAATATGACACAAACTAGGTGTAGCTCAACATCTTACACCATATACCGAGATAAGGTCAAAATGGGTACATTATTTAGACATAAAGAGTGATACCATAAGCAAATTAGAAGAGCAAAGCATAGTCTACCAGTCAGATCTAGGGAGAAGAGGAAATTTTATGACAAATTAAGACATAGGGAACATTACAAAATGTTAAAAAAAATGATTATATTAAATTTAAAAGTCTTTTGCACAAACAAAACTAATGCAACCAAGATTAGAAGGAAAGTAGAAAGCTGGGAAGCAGTTCTTAAAACAACGGTCTCTGATAAAGGCCTCATTTCTCAAGTATATAGAGAACTGAGTCAAATTTATAAGGATATAAGCCATTCCCCAATTGAGAAATGGTCAAAGGATATAAACAGGAAGTTTTCAGATGAAGAAATCAAAGTTATCTATAGTCAATGAAATCCTCTAAATCACTTTTGATTAGAGAAATATAAACCACAACTCTGAAGTACCATCTCACACTTATCAGATTAACATGAGAAAAAAAGGAAAATTATAAATATTGGAGAGTATGTAGGAAAATTGGGACACTGTTGGTGGAGCTGTGAATGGATCCAACTGTTCTGGAGAGTAATTTAGAACTATGCCCAAAAGGCAACGAAACTGTATACCCTTTGATCCAGTAATATGATTACTAGGTCTGTATACCAACAGGATCATAATAAAGAAAAGAACCCAGATGTGCAAACATTTTTATAGCAGCTCTTTTTGTGGTGCAAAATACTGGGAATTGGGGGGATCTCCATTATTAGGGAATGGCTGAACAAGTTGTGGTATGTGAATATAATGGAATATTATTGGGCAGTAAGAAATGATGAGCAGATGATATCAGAATGACTTGTATGAACTGATGCAAAGCGAAATGAGTTGAACCAGGAAAGCATTGTATACAGTAAATGCAACATTGTATGATGTTCAACCATAAATGATTTAACTCTTCTCAATGATCCAAGACAATTATAAAGGACTTGATGGAAAATTCTATCCACATCCAGATAAAGAACTGATGGACTCTGAATTTAGATTGAAGCAGACTATTTTCACTTACTTATTTTTTTAATGTTTTTTTGCCCTTTTGGTCCATTTCTTCTTTCACAACTGTGACTAATATGGACATATGTTTTACATGATTGCACATATATAATCTATATAAAATTGCTTACCACTATAGGAAGAAGGGAGGGGAGAAATGGAGAGAAATCTGGAACCAAAATCTTGTAAAAATGAATGCTAAAAATTGTCTTTACATATAATTGGAAAAAAGGAAATACTATATTAAATGCAGTCAAGAATGTCACAAAAAGGCCCAAAGTACCATGGGCTTGCTCAGTACCTCCCCCTCAACTCAGCTCTAGGATTGGGGTGCTAATATCCATTACTAGATATTCAGACTTTCACCTTGAGTTCCCATCTGAGGTGTTCTCTTGAAACATACCAAACCAACTTGACATGGCATCATCATTAAAAAGCACAAATGAAAATAAGATAACTGGCTTTAGAGGGGCGGAGCCAAGATGGCGGAGTAGAAACAGCATTTCCAATGTGCTCTGCCCCACACAAATTTCAAACAATGTGAAAGGGAGCTCCGAACAACTTCTGGAGCCACAGCACCCACAGAACGGCACAGAGAAGCTAACCTCCTGCTGAGGACAGCCCAGCAGCCCTGCAGGGAGTGGCCAGCGCAGGGCTCAGAGAGCAGGCAGCACAGCGCGCTGGGAACTGACAGCGCAGCCCGCAGAGCCAGGTCTGCGGTTTTAGCCCCAGGGCGGCCGGGCCTTCAGCCAGCTGGTGGAACCCCAGAACACCAGCAATTGTGGCGATTCCAGAATTATCAGCACAGATATGCCTAGGACAAAGTGAGAGGTTAGTGCCCTATGGACTTTGGGACCAGTATTTGGGGAATGTGTGGCTTCCTCCCCTGGGGGTGAAAAGCTGCTGAAGAAACAGCTGCACAGAAGCCATTTTGCAGCCTCAGTAGTGGCTCTAGCTCCTGGTCTGCAAACTGTAGGAAGATCCAGAAATCAGTCTGGGGGTTAATCGCTTTTGCTTTAAACTGCCTGGATCTGGATTGTGGTCTGGGGGGGAAGTTTGGGGTGGGTATCCAACTTGCCAGAGTGGGTGGAGGCTTTACAGAGGCCACCAAACTGGCCACACCACTGGAAGTTGTGAAGACCCCACTTTTGGGCGGAAGCTCCCCTGTCTGGTGGGCAGAGTCCTACTGTGTCAACAAGCCCAAAAATCAAGTAATTAAGTGGCAATATGCCTAGGCAAATGAAACAAAATAAACAGAAAAGTTCATCATTGGACTCCTATTTTAGGGGCAAAGAGGCTCAAAGCATGGAGGAAGACTGTGAGATCAGAAGTCCTGCACCAAAAGCCCCAAATGAAAATACAAGCTGGCTACAGGCCATAGAGGACCTTAAGAAGCAGATAAGAGAAGTGGGGGAAAATTTGGGAAGAGAAATGAAAAAGATGCAAGAAAAGTATGAAATCACAGTCAACAGCCTGACTGAGGAAAATAACACCTTAAAAAATAGACTAACTCAAATGGCAAAAGAGGCTCAGAAAGGCAATGAGGAGAAGAATGCCTTAAAAAGTCGAATTTGCCAGATGGAAAAAAGAATCTCAAAAGCTCACTGAGGAGATTCATTCCTTCAGAGTTAGACTGGAGCAAATGGAATCTAGTGACTTTATGAGAAATCAAGATACTATTAAACAGATCCAAACAAATGAAAGAATAGAAGGCAATGTGAAATATCTCATGGGAAAAACCACTGACTTGGAAAATAGATCCAGGAGAGATAATTTAAAAATTATTGGACTACCTGAAAGCCGTGATCAAAGAAAGAACCTAGAAATCATCCTTCAAGAAATTCTCAAGGAAAATTGCCTGATGTTTTAGACCCAGAGGGCAAAATAGAGGTTGAAAGAATCTACAGATCACATCCTGGAAAAGATCCCCAAAAGAAAACTCCCAGGAATATTATAGCCAGGTTCCAGAATCCCCAGATCAAGGAGAATATACTACAAGCAGCCAGGAAGAAACAATTTCAATATTGTGGAAACACAATCAGAATAGCACAGGACCTGGCAGCTTCTACATTGAGGGATAGAAGGGCATGGAATATGATATTCCAGAGGGCAAAAGAGCTGGGAATGAACCCAAAGGTCACCTGCCCAGCAAAACTGAGTATCTTGTTTCAGGGGAAAATATGGTCATTTAGTGGAACAGAGGACTTTCAAGCATTCTTGATGAAAAAACCAGAGTTAAATAGAAAATTTGACATTCAGACACAAGAAGAAAGAGATGCTTGAGAAGGTAATCAAGGAAAAGAAATCAAAAGGAACTTATCAAAGTTGGACTATTTACAGTCCTACATGGAAAAACAATAACTGTGTTTGATGAAACCTTTCTCATTATGAAAATAATTGAAGAAGGGTACATGGCATATGTTCACAGGTATACATGGATAGAGGGCACAGGTTGAATTTGATGGGAAGGGATGATTATTATTTTTTTTCTTTTTTTTTTCTTTGGAGGGCAATTGGGTTTGGGTGACTTGTCCAGGTTCACGTGGCTGGGTTTTTGTTTGTGTGTTGGGTGTCTGGGGCCAGATCCAAGCTCGGGTCCTTCTGGCTCCGGAGCTGGCTCTCTGCTCACTTCGCCACCTAGCTGCCCCAAGGAAGGGATGATTCTTAAGGGGTGAAGTCAAGAGGTGAGAGAGGAAAGTGGCAAGAGGAGATGGAGAGAGACAGGGTAGGGCAAACTATCTCATGTAGAAGAGGCAAGGGGAAGTAGTTGCAGGGGAGGGGAAGAACAGGAAGGCAAAAAGGCAAAAGCATATTCTCATTGAAGGTGGCTCAAGGAGAGAATCACATACATACTAAATGGAATATCTTACCCTCACTCTCCTCAGTAGGGGAAAGGGGGATGAGAGGGGGGATGACAGAGGGGAGGGCATTCTGGGGAGAGGGGAGGTTATCTATCAAAGAGGGACAGAATCAAAGTAGGGAATGGACCAGGTGGGAGGTGAGACAGGTGGGAGGGAAATATAAGCAGTCTTTTACAATATATCTAGTATGGTAATGTTTTGCATAGCTATACATGTACAACACATACTGAATTGCTTATCTTCTCAGAGGGAGTGGGTGACAAGGGAGGAAGGGAATGGATCTGAAAATCGAAGTTTTAAAATTAAATGTTACATAAGATGTCCAGGCAGTGGGGCTCAGAGATTCTCCTTGCCCTAATGGCAAAGTCGAAGGGGGTATGGGAGAAGATATGGGAGGGAGCAGATTGGATGAGGTGATATCTAGTGGGACTGCTATTCTGGGGTGGTGGGTAGGGAAAAAATGGGGGAAAAATGTAACTCATAATCTGGTGGAAATGAATGATGTAAACCAGAAGTTAATAAAGCATTTGTTTAATTAAAAAAAATAAATTAAAAAAAAAGAAAAAAAAAGAAAATAAGATAACCAGGTAAATGAGGGACATTCAGTTAAATAGTCATACTTTTCCACTCCCCTGTATCCTAGGGAAGTCTCAGCACATTATAAACCAATCTATACTTGCAACAAGAAAGTAATATGACAGAGTGCAGATGTGTCAGACATGGGGCCCACAGTACTCCAAAGTGGGCCTGAACTGGATGAAAATATAAATGGGAAATATTTAACAAAATAAACAAAAATACAATAAAACAGTTATTGTTTTTCCATGTAGGACTGTAAATAGTCCAACTTTGATAAGTTCCTTTTGATTTCTTTTCCTTGATTACCTTCTCAAGCATCTCTTGCTTCTTGTGTCTGAATGTCAAATTTTCTATTTAACTCTGGTTTTTTCATCAAGAATGCTTGAAAGTCCTCTATTCCACTGAATGACCATATTTTCCCCTGAAACAAGATACTCAGTTTTGCTGGGCAGGTGACCCTTGGGTTCATTCCCAGCTCTTTTGCCCTCTGGAATATCATATTCCATGCCCTTCTATCCCTCAATGTAGAAGCTGCCAGGTCCTGTGCTATTCTGATTGTGTTTCCACAATATTGAAATTGTTTCTTCCTGGCTGCTTGTAGTATATTCTCCTTGATCTGGGGATTCTGGAACCTGGCTATAATATTCCTGGGAGTTTTCTTTTGGGGATCTTTTCCAGGATGTGATCTGTAGATTCTTTCAACCTCTATTTTGCCCTCTGGGTCTAAAACATCAGGCAATTTTCCTTGAGAATTTCTTGAAGGATGATTTCTAGGTTCTTTCTTTGATCATGGCTTTCAGGTAGTCCAATAATTTTTAAATTATCTCTCCTGGATCTATTTTCCAAGTCAGTGGTTTTTCCCATGAGATATTTCACATTGCCTTCTATTCTTTCATTTGTTTGGATCTGTTTAATAGTATCTTGATTTCTCATAAAAAAATGCAATAATGATATGTGATTTTCTAAGTCAATATATATCCTACAGGGATGCTTATGTACCCTTTATTGTTGCTGTTCAGTTGTGTCAGACTCTTTGTGTCCCCATTTGGGATTTTCTTGGCAAGGATACTGGAGCACTTGAATATTTCCTTCTCCAGATCATTTTACAAATGAGAAAACTGAGGCAAACAGGGTTAAATGACTTTCCCAGAGTCACACAGTAAGTGTCAGAAGATGGATTTGAACTCATGAAGATGAGTCTTTCTGATTCTAAGCCTAGTGGTCTATCCATTGTGCCTCCTAGCTGCCCTTATGTACCCTTTAGTGTCTCCATTTCTGCTTGAGTTTGATACTACTGACTTAGTAGCTAGAGAACAAACCTCAGAGTCTAGAAGTTCAAGTTCCATCTTTGACATATATTGGCTTTGTGACCTTAAGCAAGTTACTTAACCTCTCAGAAACTTGGTAAGTCTCCCAGATTATAAATTTCAGAACAGTTACTGAGTGTAATGGTGGAGGAAATCTCTTCTCTGGGAGTGCACCTATGGAATCAGAGGTGTGGGCCAAAGACAAACAAAGAAGCCAAAATTTGCAAGGCAGTAGAAATAGCATATATCTAGTCAATTATTTAAAGATATCAACATGGAAATGGGCACCACAGAGTATGTTCCTATTTCTTTTGGCTCAAGGACATGAGGGGCATCATAAAAAATGATATTGCCTCCTTTGCAGAAGTAAACTGGATTGCTCCTGCAGTTAAGAACACAGCTCCTAATTTTCTTCTTGTCACACTCCTGGCTAAACTCCTGCCTTCTTGGACAGGGAGTCTCTGATTTTGTGAGGTTTTCCTCTATTGTTTTTCAAAGCATGCTTTCTTTTGGGGGGTGTAGTCCCCAAAGAAAAGACTGATTCAAGACCTAGAATTGTGGTTGTTTGCCAATGTGGATCTTTACCCTCACAATGAGTAATCACAAAATAAGGGTAACATTGAAGCTATTAGGGGTTAATCATACTAGAATTTTGGAGAATGTCCAAAACTCCCCATCAGTCGATAAATATTGAGTGCCTACCATATGCCAAGCATTGTACTAAACACTGGGAATATAGGAACCTCACCATCTTGATACAATTTGCTGCTTTTAGTGGTGGTTCCTTTTAGCTGTATGTAGTTAAGCAGTGGTGGCAGAGGAGATCCTAGCTGTCTTCTACCATCAGTGACTCTCTCTTAGCAGCTGCTCCTGCTGGCAGCGACTCTTGGCAGCTGCCCTCCTGCACAATAGCTCTTGGTGGTGCTGGCTCCCAGCTGTTCTTGGCAATCCCCGGGGGTTACACCTTTTAATGACAGCAGTTCTCTGTAGCAGCCCAGAGCTTCCCCTACATGTCCCTCAGGGGTTCTCACTTTTGCCAGCAATTCCAGATTCCTTAGAATTGTGATAGATGATTAATTGGATTCCTTTTTTATTGGACCCCTATTTTATTCCAATCAGTAATAAACAATTTGATGTGACTCCATAGGGGTACCGATTATAAGTTCTGTATATTAGGCCCTAAAGCTATGACCTGCAGATTGTACATTCACTTGCTTAATCATAGGAAGCTCATTAGAGGTCTTCCACCCTTGTTTTTCCTTATTATGATGACCAAGCCCAGTATGGTGGAGGTGACTCAGTTGCATGAAAAGTCTCCCATCTATTTTTGTTGCCTTTCTGTCCATTGCCTTCCCTCCATTGCCCAACATGAGGAGATGACCATGAGGACTTGGTTAACTAGTGGCCTTGGTTGCCCACCTGCAGACTGTTTCTCTACTAGCCCATGGGTGTGCTCATCAGAACATTCTCAAAGGTCAAGATAGAGGTCTGCTCATTAGCTCACTTGTCAACCAATGAGTTTCTTTATTTTGTGTAGACCCTTCTGGAGGGTCAATGGCAAGGTCTGCCAGCCAATGAGATTCTGTATTCTTAGTTTGCTCCATCTGTATTGTCCAGTTATCAAGCCCTATAAAGCAGTTCTCGACAGACCTATCTTGACCTTTGTGGAGGTCCTCATGAGCACACCCATGGGCTCTTTAAAAAAAGTACTCTTTAAGGCCATTTATCCAAAGTCTTCACTGTAGAAGTCACATTGGAAAACAAGTCTGTGAGAAAGCAGCATGGTGGAAAGAAAGCTGACCTGAAGGTAAGAAAAACCTGAGAACAAATTTCACTTCTGACACTATCGACTGCAGCCCTTGGCAAGTTGGGGAATCTCAATGCCTCAGGCAACTCCTTAAAGACTGTAAGCTGGAAAGTGGGGCTGCATCTGCATTGGCAATAGAGTTTTCCTCCCCGGGAAGTGTCCCCTAGTCAATCAAATTATAGGCCTGCTTAGAAGGGGCAATGAAGCACCATCAAAAGACTGCTAGTTTGGGAATCAGATGGTCCAAGTCTACATCCTAGTTATGCCACTTAATATCTGTGTGAGCTTGGAAAAGTCAGTTATCCTCTCTAGGACTCAGTTTCCCCATCTAAAAAATGAGAGGCTTGGCTAGATAACCTCTATAGTCAATTTTAGCTCCAAATTTTTAAAAAGTACCAAAAAGGAAAAAAAAATCTGTCACACAATCTTATGTTAGAACATAGCTGTATTTCTTGCTAGGCCCTGAGATGGTTCCCCCTCCCTTCCAATAGCAACCAAAAGACCTAAAAACAAACAAACTTTTCCTTCCCCAAAAGGAAAAAATGGCTTGTAGAACACTTTACATATACCTCAGATGATTTATCGCATCAGACTTCCCTTTCATTAGAGGAGGTCTTCTGAATTTTCACTGGCTGTGGTGTGGGAGAGGGGGTGGTCCAATGATGATAAAATGCTTAGTTCCTCCTGGTCTTGGCTGAACTCTGATATCCAGGCAGCTTGGTGATTTTTTCCTAATTACTCTTCCCGTACTTTGCCTCATGGGACACAGGGTATGAGGCAGTGGAGTCCTCATAGTTGTTCAAGCTTGTCTAAGAAGAACACTGGATTACCCATATGTGGCTGTGTTTTAACCACCAATAACAATGACCCTCAAAGTGGGTGAATCAAATAATACAAGAGGTTAAGTGCTGTGCCCAGAATCGCACAGGCAGTAAGAGTCTGAGGCTGGGGGGCAGCTAGGTGGCACAAAGAATAGAGCACTGGCCCTGGAGTCAGAAAGACCTGAGTTCAAATCTGGCCTCAGACACTTAACATTTAACTAGCTGTGTGACCTTGGGCAACTCACTTAACCACAATTGCCCTCCAAAGAGCAAAAAAAGAAAAAAGAGTCTGAGGCTGGATTTGAACTTACTCTTCCTGAGAGACTCAGTGTTCTGTCTACTGTGCTACCCAGCTGCCTCTTGAGCAAATAAATCAAATCAAACAATCAAATTCAAAATATGGTTTGATTTTTACAATTCCCTAAATTCCCTCTCCACTCCACCCTGCCCCCACTCCCAGCAAATAATTTTGTGTGTTAATAGGCTAATATGATTCTCCATAGAGCCAACTCGATGTGGGTAGAGAATGTTGTTTAAGTCCAACTACATCCCCATCATGATCTTAAGGAATTGCAGAAAATCTCCCGCTGTTATTTCCTAAGAGCCTCAATGAAAGAAGGGTGGGAGCTGTGGTTAATATTCTCTCCGTGTTGTTTTCCTCACACACCAAAGCTCTGAGAATTTGGAATGAGCATCACTAGACGTGGAGGCCACATCTTAGTCATGAGTAAGGTGCTGAGTCGAGGGGAGCTTGCTTTCTCCCTGTTCTTTCCAATCCAACCCTGGTCGGGGGGATGGGTCCTGGTATCCTTTGGAAAGTCTACACAAATGTCAAAATTGCTGACCCTTTTGAAAGTGCAAAGTTAATGTGAGCAGAAAAAGAGGAGAAACTGTCCGCCTTCTCCCGGCTCACATTTTCTATGGATTTTTCAAGCATGAAGCTTTTTAATAAGCCCTGGACATGCAGGATTTCATTTCTCATGGATGAGACACTACCTCATTGACTGCTTAGTCTGGGCAGCTGCTCTTTGGTGGGGCTAATCAGCTGGGAAAGGTGAGCAGCCTTTCCTCATCTAGTATCCAACTTGTTTATTAGAGAGTAGGTGTAGTGGCAAAACTTTTTTTTTAATGATATGGATGGCCACCCCTTTAATTTAAGCCAACACAATTCCATATTTACAGGAGCATGGCTGGCTTGCTAGCAGACTATGGAATACTACCAGAACTACAGCAATTACAAATGTGAAGAATGCTGCTGGCTGAGATTTTAATGCTTTTGGGGCTGAGCACTTGGGACATACCAAGTACTTTCCTTTTGTTCCTCTTTTCATTTTCCTTCTTCCTTCCCCTTCTTCTTCTTCTTCTTCCTCCTCCTCCTTCTCTCTCTCAGTCTCTCTGGAAAAAAAAAAAAACAACTCCTAACATTCTCTATTTTATCCTGGATTGGATCAAATATGGAACTTGCAGATGAATTTATAAACCTCTGTGGACATGCTCTTATTTTTTTTTCCAAACTGGCTAGGTCAGGGTGGGCATTTGCACAGGAAGGACACACCAAGTTTGGTGCTAAATCAGCAGTTTTACAATCTGCCATGTGGGTTTGAAAAGGCAAGGACTTAAATGTCACTGTTGGGAATAACAGATCTTGCTCTGATTGCACACTAAGGCACACTCGCAGTGGAGAGAAGCTTTTATTTATCCCTTAAGTCATATCTTTTCTCTGCTTGGATCGGCTGAAACAGCATTATGGGGCTGCCTCTGCTGTATGCAGAAACTAGGGTTATTAAGAGCATCAGAGCTGGGCATGGTTGTATACACACCTGTGATCCCAGCTATCAGAGAGACTGAAGCTGGCAGATCTCTAGAGCTGCAGTGAGTTATGCTGAACTGAAGGCAACTGGATTGTGTGGTGGATAGAATGCTAGCCCTGGAGTCAGGAGGACCAGAGTTCAAATCTGACCTCAAATACTTACTAGCTGTGTGACCCTGGGCAAGTCACTTAATCCTCTTTGCCTCAGTTTCCTCATCTGTAAAATGAACTGGAGAAGGACATAGCAAATCACTCCAGCACCTTTGTCAAGAAAACCCCAAATAGGGTTGGTTACAAAGAAACAGACACAAATAATGACAATAGCAACACAGATGCTGTAACTCTAATCTCTGTACCTTTGAACTATCTATCACCTATGGGCTGTCTCTCATGCTCGGAACATGCTTTCGATTTACTTCTGCATCTTAGAATTATTTCCTTCAAAATTCAGTTCAGTAACATGGTCTACATTTTTTCTGTACCCACAAAAATCATTGCCACTTTCCCCACCCCCATTACCTTGGATTAATTTTTTTGTATATTTTATATACACTTACATATTAAATTCTTGCCCATGGCAAGCTGCACAAGAGGCTGTGTGACTTTGGGCATGTCACTTCCTCTTACAGCCTGTTTCCTCATTTGTAAAATAGGGATAGTAATTGGCACCTACCTCCCAGGGTAATTGTGAAGATCAAATGAGATTATATTTCTTCTTTCTTCTTCTTCTTCTTCTCCTTCTTCTGCTTCTTCTTCTTCTTCTTCTTCTTCTTTTTTTTTTTTTTTTTGCTTTTTTTTGGAGGGGGGAAGGAAGGGCAATTGGGATTAAGTGACAAGGTTGCACAGCTAGTAAGTGTGTTAAATATCTGAGGCCAGATTTGAACTCAGGTCCTCCTGATTCCAGGGCTGGTGCTCTATTCATTGAACCACCTAGCCGCCCCTGAGATCATATTTCTAAGAGCTTTGCACAGTTCTGGGCACAGTGTAGGGACTTCATAAATGCTTGTTCCCTTTGCCCCCACACTATAGCTATGCTTCTGGTAATTTTTTTTCTTTTTCTTTTTAAAATGTTTTTTTTTAATTTATTTTTAGTTTTCAACATTCATTTCCACAAGATTTTGAGTTACAAATGTTCTCCCTGTCTTTCCCCTACCCCCCCCCCACCCCAAGATAGAAAGCATACTGAATAACCCTTCCGCCAGTCTGCTTTCCCTTATATCTTCCTCCATCCTTCTTTCTGGTAAGGCAAGATGGATTTCTATACCCTAGTGCCTGTATATCTTATTTTGCAGTTGCATGTAAAAAACAACTTTTTTAACATTTGTTTTTAAACTTTGATTTCCAGATTCTTTTCCTTCTTCCCTCCTCACCCACCCCCACTGGGAAGATTAGCAATTCAATATAGGTCTTACATGTGTAGTTATGCAAAACGTTTCCATAGTAGTTATATCGTGAAAGACTCACTATATTTCCCTCCGTCCTATCCTGCCCCCCACTTATTCTATTTTCTACTTTGATACTGTCCCTTTTCAAAATGTGTGCTTCTAACTACCCTCTCCCCGAATCTGCCATCCCTTCTATCATCCCCAGTCTTGTCCTCTTCCCCTCTACTTTTCTGTAGGGTAAGCTCCCCAGATGAGTGTGTATGTTATTTCCTCCTTAAGCCAAATTCAACGAGAGTAAGATTGGCCCACTCCCTTTCACCTTCCTGCTCTTCCCCTCCATTGTAACAGTTTTCTCTTGCCTCTTTTATATGAGATAATCTATCCTATTCTATCTCTCCCTTTCTCCTTCTCTCATTATATTCTTCTCTCACCTTTTAATTTTATTTTTTAGATATCATCCCTTCCTATTCAACTCATCCTGTGCCCTCTGTCTATGCATACATGAACACACATATACATACACACATATGTATTTATATACACATGCAACCTCCTATATATACATATATGTATATATACATATATGTATATATGTATATATACACATGCATGCATACACACACGCGTGCGTGCACACACACACACACACACACACACACACACATTTCCTACACCTGTCCTCATATTGAGAAAAGTCCCATGAGTTGCAATTATTGTTTTTCCATGTAGGAATGTAAATAGTTCAACTTTAATAAGTTCTTTATGATTTCTTTTTCCTGTTTACCTTCTCATGCTTCTCTTGCCTCTTGTATTTGAAAGTCAAATTTTCTGTTTAGCTTTGTTTTTTCCATCAAGAATACTTGAAAGTTCTCTATTCCATTGAATGACCATATTTTCCCCTGAAACATGATGCTCAGTTTTGCTGGGTAGGTGATTCTTGGTTTTAATCCTAGCTCCTTTGACTTCCAGAATATCATATTCCAAGCCCTTTGATCCCTTAATATAGAAGCTGCTAGGTCTTGTGTTATCCTGATTGTGTTTCCACAATATTCAAATTGTTTCTTCCTGACTACTTGCAGTATTTTCTCCTTGACCTGTGAACTATGGAATTTGGCTATAATATTCCTAAGAGTTTTCTTTTTGGGATCTTTTCCAAGAGGTGATTGGTGAATTCTATCATTTTCCATTTTGCCCTCTGGTTCTAGAATATCTGGGAAATTTTCCTTGAGAATTTCTTGAAGAATGATTTCTAGGCTCTTTTTTTTGATCATGGCTTTCAGGTAGTCCAATAATTTTTAAATTATCTCTCCTGGATCTATTTTCCAGGTCAGTGGTTTTTCCAATGAGATATTTCACATTGCTTTCTATTTTTTTTTTCATTTGTTTGGATCTGTTTTATAGTATCTTGATTTCTCCTAAAGTCATTAGCTTCCATTTGTTCCAATCTAATTTTGAAGGAATTATTCTTTTCAGTGAGATTTTGAAATTCCTTTTCCATCTGGCAAATTCCACTTTTTAAGGCATTCTTCTTTTCATTGGCTTTTTGGGCCTCTTTTGTCATTTGAGTTAGTCTATTTTTAAGGTGTTATTTTCCTCAGTTTTTTTTTGGGGGGGGGTCTCCTTTAGCAAGCTGTTGCCTCTCTTTTCATGATTTTCTTGAATGATTTTCATTTCTCTTCCCAAATTTTCCTCCACTTCTCTCACTTGATTTTGAAAATTCTTCTTGATCTCCTCCATTGCCTGTACCAGTTCATATTTTTCTTAGAAACTTTTGATGCAGGAGTTTTGACTTTGTTGACTTCTTCTGCTTCTATGTTTTGATCCTTTTTGTCTCCCAAAACAGATTCTATGGTCTGATTGTGCTTCCTCTGCTTGCTCATCTTGCCAGCCAATTACTTGACTTTTAAGTTCTTTGCCATGGTAGAGCTCTGCTTCCAGAGTGGAGAGAGCTGTGTCCCAAATCACGGGGTTTTTCACTAATGTTGTCAGAGCTATGAGGAGGGTGCCCTCTCTACAGACAACCCTAGCTCTGGCTCACTGTCCTTACAGCCCAGGACCACCACCCAAGACCATGATCCAGATCCAGGTCAAAGCAAGAGTGATTACCTTCTGAATAGTATCTTTGTCCCCCTACAATCTGCAGGCCAGGAGCTCCTGAGGCAGCCACAGGCAGCAACCACAGCCACCAGGCCTCTGGCCACTTCTCACCCGGGAGCAGGGTCCAGACTGTGCTTTTCAGTCCTCAGGTTCCAATAGAGTTCTCCACTGATCTTTTACTCTTTCTTTGGCATTTCTGAGTTGAGAAGTCTGGAAACTGCCACAGCTTCTGGTGATTCATTCTCCTGAAGTCAGCTTTGGCTGGTCTGTGCTGCTGGTAGGGGCTGCCAGGGATCTCAGACCACACAGCTCATGTGGGACTGTCTGTAGCTCCCAGTTGGTCTGATAGACCTTTTCTGTTGGTCTGCCAGAGTGACTTCAGCAGGCAATTTGTTTCTCTCTGTCACTTTGTGGGTTCTATAGCTCTAAAATTTATTTAGAGTCATATTTTACAGGTATTGGAGGAGGTTGGAGCAGGAGTCAAGTTCCTGCCTCTACTCTACCATCTTGGCTCTGTACCCCCCTTTTTTCTTTTTAAAATAAGACTGACTATTCCAAGGTTACCCAGGCTACAAGTGTCCTGGCTATTCACAGCCCTGATCCCATTACTGACAGGCCCTGGAGTTCTGACATGTTCTGTTTCCAGCCTAAGCTAGTTCAGCCCTCCTTAGGTAGCCTGGTAGAACCCCTGTTCTCAGGGTCTCATCATATCCATGCCACACTTAAGGCAGACATCAAATCATAATTTGTTGTTGTTGTTATGTTGATTTAGATGTATCTGACTCTTCACAGCTCCATTTGGGGTTTTCTTGACAAAGTTACTGTAGTGCTTCTCCATTTTCCTTCCCAGCTCATTTTACAGATGAGGACCTGAGGCAAAGAGAGTGGAGTGACTTGTTCAGGGTCATACAGCGAGTAAGTGTCTGAGACCAGATTTGAACTCAGGTCTGCCTAACTCCAGGACTAGAGCTCTATCCACTGCACCACTGATAGACCTTCTCTTTCTCTCTCTCTCTCTCTCTCTCTCTCTCTCTCTCTCTCTCTCTCTCTCTCTCTCTCAGTGCTTGTGCACATGTAGGGAGGCATATAGTTGAAAAGAGGTATGAACCTTCAGGGGGACTGAGCTAAGTAGAGGAGGGATCTTCAAAAACTCTTGACTTCCAGTAGGATCAAAACATTTGAGATATGTTTCTATTCATAGGATAGTCTAGAATATCAGACATGTGGCAGGCAGCCAACACTCCCTACTGTAGCCTACATTGGATTAAAATGTAATCAGGAAATATCTAATCAATTAATTAACTGAATTAATTAATGAATGAATAAAGAAGCAAACAAACAAATGCATGGTTTTCTAAGTCAATGTGCCCCCAGGAGGGATACTCAAGTACAGTTTAGTGGCCTCTGTTTCTACATGTATTTGATATTTCTGATCTAGATCAACACTCCCATATTATGTGTTAGAAAACAGACTCACAACTTCCAGGAACCAAGATGGTGGAGTAAACAGTAAGTAATTCTCACTCTCCCTTATCAGCCTTGATAAACACAGAAAATACCACCCCAGGAAAAATCCTGGAACATGGAGTCAGCAGAAAGACAGGGTACAGTAGTTTTTTAGCTCAGGAGGCTAGGAGGATTAACAGGAAAGGTCCTTCTTGCTGGGGCTAAAGGGAACCAGTACAGGATGGGAAGCATCCCAGTAAGCCGCAAAACCCCAGCAGCAAACCCCACCTCAGCAAACCAGCAGGAGATCCTGAGCCCCAGGAGCAGGTAAGCATCAACACTAGCTGCACCCCCCCCCCCCCACACACACACATGTCTTCTTTGCACAGCCAGGGGAACTAGCAGACAGCAGCTCAGAGAACCACCACCTGTCCAGTGGACAGGGTCCACCAGAAGCTGAGCTTACCTACCTATGCTCCAGTGCAGTCCATGGTGAGGAGGTGACCTCCAGTGGTCAGACCACCCCATCCTCACACCTCACCTTGTGAGCTTCATTATAACCTAAGGAAATGCAGAAAAAAACCCCACATGAACTCGGCATACACCAGCCGCCACCACCAGTTCCAGCTTAGCACCAGGTAAGCTACAGCCTATACAGTCTCCAGCTGCCAGAACCTGAGGCCCCAGCACACAAAACCAGTAACCAGTCCCCTAGCCCCCAGCACAAGAAGCCTGGGACAGTGCTTCCTGTACCCCAGAAGCAGAGATCAACATTAAAAGCCAGGAAAAAGGGGGCAGTTAGGTGGCACCATGAGTAAGAGTGCGGGCCTCAGAGTTGGGATGACCTGAGATCAGATCCGGCTTCAGAAAATGAGCACCCACACATAAATAATGACTGGTCGTGTAACCTTGAGCAAGTTACTTAACCCCAATTGCTTTAAAAAAAAAAGCCAGGAAAAAGGCAAACACCATAAGCAAAAAGCAACATCAAAAAAGCAAAAACCATAGATTCTGGCTATGGGAACCAAGAAGATAAAAACACAAATTCAGGAGAGGACAGCATTGATCCTACACCCACACCTGAAATGTCAAAGGGGAATATTACCTAGTCTCAAGCCCAAAGTTCTTCTTGGAATAGCTCAAGAAGAATTTTGAAAGTCAAATTAGAGAGGTAGAAGAAAAATCAAAGAATTCCTTTAAAAATACAACTGACAAAATGGAAAAAAATTCACTGAAAAAATGACTCCTTAAAAATAGAATTGGCCAAATGGAAAAGGAGATACAAAAGCTAACTGAAGAAAATACTTTTTTAAAAATTAGAATTGGATAAAAACTCACTGTTTGACAAAAACTTCTGGGAAAATTGGAAAATAGTATGGCAGAAACTGGGCATAGATCTACATCTTACTCTGTATGCCAAAATAAAGTCAAATGGGTATATGATTTAGATATAAAAGCTGATAATATAAGCAAGCTGGGAGAGCAAGGAATAGTTTTCCTGTCAGATTTATGGAGAATGGAAGAATTTATGACCAAACAAGAGATAAAGAGCATTATGAAATGCAGAATGGATAATTTTGAATACATTAAATTGAAAAGATTTTGCATAAACAAAGCCAATGCAACCAAGATTAGGAGGAAAGCAGAAAATTGGGAAAGAATTTTTACAACCAATGTGTCTGATAAAGGCCTAATTTCCAAAATATATAGAGAATTGAATCAAATTTATAAGAGTACAAGTTATTCCCCAATTGATAAATGGTCAAAAGATATGAATAGTCATAGTGATGTCATATAGGACAACAACCAACCAACCACATGCTAGGAATCATGCTCTACATTTTACACATATTACCTCATTTAATCATCACAATGGCCCTGGCAGATAAGGCACTATTATTCTCCACCATTTTATTGTTGAGGAAACTGAGGTTGCAAGAGGTTAAGTGAATTGTCCAGAGTCATATAGCTAGCAAGGATCTGAGTACATTCTAGGCATGAGAAATAGCCAGCACATGTATACACATATGTGAGCTGGAGTATTATATCCTGAATAACAGTAAGAAGGTCAGTTTGACTGGACCAGAGAGTGTGGGAAGGGAAGTAAGGTACAGTAGGGCTGGAAATGTAGATTGGGGCCAGGTTGCAAAGGGCTTGTACTTATATTTGCTAGAATCCAAGGAAAGAATAGAACTCAGGGCCGCTAGGTGGTGTAGTGAATAGAGCACCGGCCCTGGAGTCAGGAGAACCTGTGTTCAAATCTGGCCTTAGACACTTAACACACAAAAAAACCTAGCCATGTGACCTTAGGCAAGTCATTTAACCCCAATTGCCCTACCTTCCTCCCTCCAAAAAAAAAAAAAAATAGAACTCAACCTTATGAAAGCAACTATTTGGAAAAAACTTTCTAGTATCATGTAGCCTGAAAGGAAAGTTCAAAGATGAGTAGAAAAGAGAAGACTTGATAGTCTTGCTAGAGTTAACAGTAATTTAGATCAGCCTGGGAGTGGTGAGGTAAGATGGAGGTTTCTAATATATTTAAATAAATTAGTGACTAGGAAAAAAAATCACTTAAAAGTTAAAGGGAAATTTATTTGTATCTGATCAGAATTTCTAGAATTATGAGTTGTTTTCAAGAATTCAAGTTTTCTTCACTTTCAAAATGCTGCAAATCATAGTTGCTGCATGACCCCTACCATAGACACCTTGTCCTGACCTTTCATTCTGTGATAATAGCTAGGCAGATAGTTGAACTCTTCTTGTATGCTGTATATCTTCTGAGATTACCTGAATTCTACTAGCATAGGAGTCATTTTATATAGTGCAGGTGGGAGTTCACTCAAGCATTTCTGTTTATTTTTGATAGATTTTCTGCAGCAGGTGAGATTGCAGGACAGATCTGTAAAAGATATAGGAAGGAAAACTGGATATTATTTTAGTTCAGTGACCAAGCAGACAAGCTTTTTTTTTTAAGGAATGTATAATATTGATGATAGCTGAATAACATGCTTAGAATAAAGTTACCTAGTGACAGTAGGAGAGATTCGATAACTCCTGACTCCAGGGCCAGTGCTCTATTCCACCTAGCTGCCCTGAGTTCTATTCTTTTCTTGGATTCTAGCAAATATAAGTACAAGCCTTTTGCAGCTTGGCCCCAATCTACATTTCCAGCCCTACTGTACCTTACTTCCCTTCCCACACTCTCTGGTCCAGTCAAACTGACCTTTAACACCTTCTGTGTTAAATATTTTTCATCAGTTTCATTAAAATTCCATAATTCAATAGGAATTTGTTAGGTTAGAAAAGAAATTGAATAAAGGACCTGTCTCCATCTCTATCAGAACTCAAGGTCCCACCCTGGAATCTTGGATTTCGGATGAGTAAACATTCATCTTATCTTACTGGCATGGAACCCATAACCTTCTCCCCAGTCATCTTCAACCCTTTCTACTATGGGCATACCCCTGACCTCCCCAAGCCAACTGTCCAACTCCAACTCTTAGAACAATTATCAAATCAACACTATTATTCCTAAAAAAGGATTTTTTTTAGCATTTGCCCTATGTCCCTTCATCTCTTCTGGCATATTTGTCCAAAATTATAATAATTCTAATAATAATAATAAATCATAATAATGATAACTAACATTTATATGGAGCTTACTATATGTCAGGAATTATACCAAATGCTTTACACTTAATCTCATCCGATTTTCAGAACAATCCCAAAAGCTAGACATTATTATTATCCCCATTTTTACAGATAAGGTAACTAAGAAAAAGAGAGTTTAAATGATGTGGCCAGGGATACATAGCTAGTAAATATGTGAGGCAGAATCTGAACTCAGGTCTTCCTGATTCCAGACCCAGGGCTCTATTCACTGCACCACCCTGGCCACCTTTCTCCTATCTGTGTATTTAAGAATCCTCTGTCACAGGGGTTCTTATCCTGGGAGCAAAAAACAAAAACAAACAAAAAATTCTTGTTTTTAAAATATTGTGTTAACTACATTTTAATATAGTTGGGTTCCTTTATAACCTTATATATTTTATTTTATACATTTGAGAATATTACTCTGAAAGGGGGTCCATAGTCTTCACCAAACTGCTCCAAAAGATTCCTGACACACAAAAAGGTTAAGAACCCCTACACTATTTGAGTGGAAGTTCTATGAGGGCAGGGACTATTTTGTTTGTATCCCTAACCTTTAGTACAGACCCAGGAACATAGCAAGCACCTCATAAATCCTCATTTGTTACCCCACATAAAATTCCTTGAATTTTTTGGTGCTAAAAGGCCAGCTTTAAATTAAATGTTAATCTAATTAAAGGCACCTTTCTTTTTGCTATGCAGCATAGGCATCCCCATAAATACAGTATAAAAGTAAAAACCTGTTTCTGATCAAACAAAGAGAAACTACTTAGAGACTGTAATGGAAATGCAGATTTAAAGATCTTCCCTGCCCCTAGCTTAAGTGCACCTGGAGCCTGTGGTGGGAGGCTTGTTTTTCAGGAAAGCCCACACCTTGATACTTTGTGATTGGGCAGTGGGTCAAGGAGGTTGTTAAATTCTCTGAGCCAAGAGAAGGCTATATAAGCCCTGAGGAGAGGCTTTGCTTTGGGGCTCACTTTGAGAAGTGTTGTGTGATTTGACCAGATGAAACTCTGGGAAGCCGTTGTTGAGAGCCCCCCGGCTTTGAGGACCCAGATGTTGATGCTTCCCTCTCTGGTAACTGTGATTTGGTATTGATATAATGGTTGGACAGTTTGGAAGCCTGTCTGTTTGATCTGTAAGTTCTGTAACTCTGAGGTTCGGGGTGCTGACCTTTTTCCCCTGAACTAGGTAATGTATGTTTGTTTGATTAAAGTAAGCTTGTTAACCCATTTTGAGTTGCTTTCCTTTTGAAAAGCAGATCTAAGAACCTATATTGGCAGTTACCCTGGAGATATTGGGGTGCTTGCTGCTACAGAGACCTGTTGATTTTTTCATGGAACAGTTCATTCATTAGCCTGATCCTGGAATTAGCCATTTTCTTAAAAAGTTTTATTTGTTGCACATTAGGAGCTTTCTGGATTTATGGATCCTGGTGCACTGTTTGCTCTTTTGAGTGATTCCCATGGAGTTCTATAGGAGGTGAATTAGTTGACTAGGTCAGGAATTTCAAAGCTGTCCCCTGCCCATTCATCTCACCAAGAATCCTACCTTATCAAGCTATTTCTTCAGATTAAATATACAACCAGATTCACACTTTTTTTTTTAAGAAAAAAGAGAAAGAGTGATATTAGGTAGGAAAGATGAACTCTTTAGTCTCTGAACAAATGGAATATGTTTGTGATTATAATGTGTCTTCAAGGACATCTGGATTCCATCTGTCAGTCTATGAGCCACCATGTGCCAGGTACAATGCTAAGCACTGAGGACATTAAGAAAGACAAAAGACAGCCTCTCTTTTCAAGGAACTCACAATTTAAAGAGGCAGACAATAGGCATATAACTACACCCAAACAAGATATAGCCAAACTTCTTCTGTGTTTTTTTTTTTGGCTGGGGGAAGGGAAGGCAATTGGGATTAAGTGACTTGCCCAAGGTCACACAGTTATGTGTCAGGTGTCTGAGGCTAGATTTGAACTCAGGTCGTCCTGACTTCAGAGCCATGCTTTATTCACTACGCCACCTAGCTGCTCCACAAACTTCACAAGGATGCTATGAAGAAAATGCATTTTGATTTCATCCTCTTCTATACAGTTATCCTTTCCATATTGAGATTTTCCCCATCATGATTTTGATATATCACAGGTTTGCATAAGAAATTAAATGGGAATTTTGGAGGAATTTTGTGGAAGCTGCAGATGACACACAAAAGCCAGTAGATGACACAAAAAAAAGTTTAGAAACTCAGAGATGTATAAAATGTATATATAGTATTATATAATATAACCTATGACCAAATATTTAACCCAGATTTTATAATAAGGTACCATAAACACACCTTAAAAGAAAAAGAAAAAAAAATCAGACTTCTTCTCTGGTACCAAGATAGAGTCAAAAAATTTTACCCCAATTTTCCAACTCATGGGGCGCTGCACCTCTAACTCCCACAATGTAGAAGGGATAAGTGTATATGTTATTTGAGCCTGTTTTTTAAACTATGTTTATTCTCTTGATTATGGCACCCCTAGATAAGAGATACAGATCTTAGAAAAATCTCATTTATTTTTAAATTATTAGATGACAAAGAGCTCGTCCACCTTAAGAGATTTTCAGCATTTATGGCAAGGTTCAACGTATAATAATGGTGCTGCTTTGTATATACCTTATCCAAGATCTTGAAAACAACATCTCCTGTGACAGAGTGCTCAGAACAGACATTATAATGTGATGCCTCGCCATCACATGGCTTTCTTCCAAAATGAGCAAAATCGAATTTGACATTAGATCTTGTTTGAAGCCTTTCCTTTTGTTGCTTTGAGTGTGTGTGTCAGGATGAGCATTTTAGATGCCTTTCATCATGCTCTGTGTCCAGATATTATGTCTCTGATTCGTTTTGTCAAAGTGTCTGACATATCCATCTGTTGTTCCCATTCCTTCTAATGCCCTCTTCTCCTATTTTTTTTTGTCTGCAAGGCAGCAGCAAATCCAGAATTAACCTCCAGAAATCTCATATATTCAAAAGGGTATAACTAATATGTTGGGAAGAATGTGAGATGAAAAATCCTCTAATGTCTAAGGAAGAGAATTCATGGCCCATTTGTTCTTATAATTTTTTCTTACTATTTCTTAATTTCAAAGTCACTGCTGCCTTATTAAAACACGCATGCACACACACACAGAACTAGCTACCAAATTGCTTTATTCTGCATTCTACAGATGTGGATCTCTTCTTCAATCTTATAAATTTTGCTTTGCTTCTTATTCCCATATCTATTTTCTGTGGCTTCTTTACCTTTTTATATTTTTACAGGTTTTGATTCATTACACAGTCCTAAATATATGAAAGCAAGACATAAAGGAATAACTTGATACATTAGGAAAAGCTATGACAGATATAACAATAATATTAAATTCTGGGACTGTGATTAACTCAAAAAATGAAAGAAGTAATTTAACCAGGACCTCCAAGTGAGCTGATTTTTATTAGGGTTCATGTCTAGAACCTTTGTGAAAACTAAGTCTGAATTCTAGTAACTGAAAGGAGGATGAAAGTACACAGGATATGGGAGGCACAGCAAGGGGGACTGACAGGAGGAGGTGAGATTGTATTTGCTGACATTAAGGGAGCTCTCAACTAGGTTCAGAAGGTCATAGATTTAGAGTCAGAAAGGATCTTAGGGGTCATCTAACCCAACCCCTTCCTTTTACAGATGAGGCTTCAGTCGAAGGCAGCAGAGGCTGAATGACTTGCCCAAGGTCACACAGGTAGTAATTGGTAGAGTCAGGAAGAGCTGGGTTGGAATTCTAATTCAGATATTTATTAGCTAGGTGACCCCAGTAAGTTGAGACGTGAACACGTGGCCTCTAAGTTCAGTTAGAGCGCTCATTCCATTGTATCAACTGAACTTATTGTTTAGCTGTTTCCATTTTGTCTGACTCTTCATGATATTTGGAATTTTCATTTGGAATTTTGGAATTTTTCATTTGGAATTTTGGAATTTTTCATTTGGAATTTGGAATTCTGGAATTTTGGAATTTTCATTTGGAATTTTGGAATTTTCCTGATAAAGCTACTGGAGTGGTTTGCCATTTTCTTCTTCAGCTCATTATAGATGAGGAAACTGAGGCAAACAGGCTTAAGTGACTTACCCAGGGTCACACAGCTAGTAAGTAAGTGTCTGAGGACAGGTTTGAACTCAGGAAGATGAATCTCCCTAGCTCCAGGCTCTCTAACCACTGTGTCACCTAGCTACCCCTTGTACCAATTACCTCTTCCCATCCGATTTAATTACTTAACATATGTTCTTAGAGTTACTCGTGGTTGAGATTTCAAAAATCTCCACTAAGTGAATAAACTCCATACATCCTTAAATTCTTTATTTTACACTTTAAATAATGTATTGCTTTAGAAATGCAGCTATATAGGTTGTATCTGGAATCTTAGGATAATAGAGAGCTAGAAAGGACATTAGCAGCCGTCTCCTTTAACTTTTTTATTTTATAGATGAAGAAACCAATGCTCAGAGAGGTCCAGTGATTTGATCAGGATTACACAGGTAGTAACTGACAGAAGTAGGATCCAAACCCAGATCTTCCTGACAACAAGCCCAGCAAGGTTAACCAATATACCAGGGATGGGGAACCTGCAGCCTCGAGGCCACATGTGGCCCTCTAGGTCGTCAAGTGTGATTCTTTGGCCGAATCCAAACTTCACAGAACAAGTCATTTGTTCTGAACAAAATGATTTGAACAAATGATTTGTTCTGTGAAGTTTGGATTCAGACAAAGGGCCATACTTGAGGATCTGATGGGCCACATGTGGCCTCGAGGCAACAGGTTCTCCCCATCCCCACTCCCCACACTATACCAAATAATCTTTGGCAATCATCTTTTGGCTATGATTTTCAAACCAGTAACACATTCATTTATCTTTCATCCAAATGACATGGATAATGTGCATTCTTCCCAAAAGAAATAACCCACATGTTAATGCACAACACGCAAATCAAGTTTTCATCCAAGATGGTGCTTGAAATTCCTAAGGGGAGAGAAAGCTTCTATGTTGAGAAAAGAAACCCTGATTATGTTTCATTACCCATCAACATTTTCTGTTGCTTTTCTGAGTGACAAATTTAGTCAGTAAAGAGGAGGGTTCTGGGCAAAGGAAGTTTTCCTGAATGAAGGTGAGATCACATGTCTGTTTAACTGCATGCTCTCTGGCACCATTTGGCATGGCTTCCTGTAAGAGTCAGTGCTTTTTTGAGCATCAATAATATGTGTCTTGGAGCTTTGCAGGATCCTGTTGGAGCAAGTGTTCTTCCAATTAGGCTTCTTCCCTTGGTGACTGTTTTCAGTTATGAAAAAAAAAAAACAGGGGGCGTCTGTCATTTCTATATATCCCAGATCAGTTGTGATCTCATCTGTTTATATGTTTAATGTTTTCCTTCTCCATCCCTAAACTCATCTCTTTCATTGTACCTACTATTTATACTCATGAAGGCCAGTTAAATCAGACCCTTCACCCCAGAAGGGGAAGAGTAGAATGACTTCTGAATATTTGTAAGTACAGACCCTAACTCCACAGTACTTCTACCAGCCCCGATGCTTACTCTTGACCTATGTGTGATTGGAATATCCAAGAGCATTTGGAGTTGGCTCACCCTATTTTGGAGAATCAAATTCCCTTGTGGCCAGGTTCAAGCGTTAGGCTGCCTCTCCTGGGTTGATTTCATGGGATTCAGCTGCTTTCCCATCCATGCAACCTCATTTCCCTGTCCCAGGTCAAAATAGACTGGGGATACAGTCATGGGTAGTTAGAATAGATATTGAACCCTTTATGTATGAGGAAGTAGATCCACTCAATCATTTATGTACCATCAACAAACCCTGTAAATAGATCCATTTAGTTTGAGACTTTGTCCATGTTGTTTAATATCCGTAAATTTCACTGGACCTACCTAGAGTGCTAAGCTGTCAGACGACATATGTTTATTCCCAAGTGGCCTTATAGATTTATTTTTCTCTGTGATTCTTCCCTGTAACATAGGCATGATATTAGCTAACTCACACTTTTGACAAAATATTTGTGAAAATATTACAGATGAGGAAACTAAAGCAAAAATATTTGTGAAAAAGCTTATAAAAATATAAAGGTTAAGTTAGGAAATAAGTGCCTGTCCTCAATGAATTAATGCACACTTATGGACTACCTGCTCTACCAGGCAAAGATTTTGGTGCTGAGAATGCAAAGATATAAATGAGCCAAACTCTTTCCCCAAGGAGTTCATGGTCTGCTGGTGGGAGACAGCATGTATAATATCACCAATTAAATTAAACAATTTAAATAGAGATATTCTGTTTCAAAGAGAATGTTGAATGAACTAGAGAACTTACCCATTTTGTGTTGTCCTTATAATCAAATTTCCAGGTTGGAATATGTTAAAGGAGGGGATGTATAATGAAGTAAGATTGAATTCAGAAGAGGTGGGCCTGAATCTCAGCTTTGCTACTCACATAATTTCTCTCAGCCTCAGTTTTCTTATCTATAAAATGTGGATAATAATGGCATCTATCCCAAAGAACTGTGAGAATACAATGAGACAATGTATATAAAGCTCTTAAAGAGCTATATAAATACCAATGGTTGTTACCAATTGATAGGGTTGCCTGGTATCTCATTCCTAATAAAAAATTTTCAACTCAATCTACTATTGAATTTTCCCCATAGAACATCTCCAATGCTATAACAAAAGTCATTTGGAAAAAAGGATCTGCTTTGCCAACATTTGCT
Source organism: Gymnobelideus leadbeateri (assembly GCA_011680675.1). NCBI lineage: Eukaryota > Metazoa > Chordata > Mammalia > Diprotodontia > Petauridae > Gymnobelideus > Gymnobelideus leadbeateri. The sequence continues at coordinate 92,988 of WOXC01004406.1, read as the reverse complement.
TTGCTGACAATTTTAATGAGATACAACTGTGCTGTAAACCAAGTGATTAACTCTTCTTCCAGGTCATTTGGGGTAGATTAAATACCTTGAGTATTACCCATTTGTTTCCTCCCTCCAATTCCAGGCTTTGGCTAAATCCTAGCAGTTTTCCCAACTGTCTGAAACCACTTCCTACCACCCACTCATCCCTACTCCTTGCCCATTCACTCTAATAGAATTGGATAGTATAAGTATAATGTTTAGATTATTTGCTCCCTCTTCTTTCCTTTACCACTAATTTTCTATGCCACCACTTCCTTCTTAATTAGAAAGCCTCACATCCTCAATTAGCAAGAATTTACTATAACAAAAAAAAATAGGGAAGCATGTATACACTATAACATAATCTATCTTAGTCCTTAGCTCATAGTTTAAGGGAAAAATATAGGCTATCTGCCAAGAATTCTGTTTTCTTTTCTTGTTCTCATCTCCTACTATTTCTTCCTAGAGTCTAGTTTCTAATGATGAAGTGGTTCTTTTCCTTATCAAGAACAACCTCTTTATGTGTACCCTTAACCTCAATTTCTCTGTTCTTCTGCAGCAGATTGCCCCTACTATCATCCCTCCATTTCTCTCTAATCTTCAAGCTTTCCCTCTCTACTGGTTCCTTTCCTGCTTCCTACAAACATACCAGTCTCTCCCACCCTTAAAAAAACCCTTACCATAGGGGCAGCTAGGTGGCTCAGTGAATAGAGCACTGGCCCTGTAGTCAGGAGAACCTGAGTTCAAATCTGTCCTCAGACACTTAACACTTACTAGCTGTGTGACTTGAGCAAGTCACTTAACCCCAATTGCCCTAAAGCATCCCATATGTCTCTACTTTCTTAGTAAAACTTCTTGAAAACGCTTTTTGTATTACAACTCTCAATCTCTTCTTCCTTTTGTAATCTCACTTCTGACCCCCATCATTCATCTGAAATTGTTCTCCCCAAAGTTCCCACACTACCAGATCTAATGGATCCCCATCCTCCTTGACCTTCCTTGCTCCATTTGACACTTTTGACCAAACTCTCCCAGATAGCTCCTCTTCCCCCTGTTTTAAGGTTCTTTTCCTTTCTTTCTCTTGCTACTTGCCTGACCACATCTTTATTTCAGTTTATTTTTAATTTGTGAAATAAAACAAGAATTTCCTTAACATAGTAGGAAAAAAAGATGCTTGCACATGAAACTACAAATCTACTATGTACAACTTACTATTCCTCTTAAATATATAATAAAATTTTTATGTAACTTTCTTTTTTCCCCTTATTTTTTCTTCCTCCCTCCCTCCACCCAAGACATGGCTACCACTACACAGTACACACAAATATATATATATATATATATATATATATATATATATATATACACATATATATATATACACACACAAATATATATGTATATACCTATATATACATGTAAAATCAATCTATACATACTTCTATTTATCAGTTCTTTCTCTGGATACAGATAACATATTCATTCATAGGTCCACTTCTGTTTTGCCTTTTTAAAAAAATATAAATTTTTTTTTTGTTCTTAACATCCATTATTTTAAATCTGATTCCTGAATATTCTTTCCCCTTCTTGTCCCTCCCCAACTCATTGAGAAGGCAGGAAATATAACATCAATTACACACGTGAAATCACGTAAAACATATTTCCATATTGGCTATTTTGCAAAAATGAAAGGCAAGAAAGATAATGAAAAAATTATGCTTAATCAGCACTCAGATTCTACTAGTTCTCTCTCACAATTACTAACAGTTGCTCATTGTACACTGTTGCTGTTACTGTGTACAATATTTTCTTGGATTCTGCTCACTTCAGTTTGCATCCGTTCATGTAAGTCTTTCTAGGTTTTTCTGAAATCACCCTACTTGTCATATCTTATAGCACCCTAGAACATCATCACAGTCATATACCATAGCTTGTTCTTTTCCACCACAGAAATGAGCTGTTATAAATATTTTTTGTACAAATAGGTCCTTTTCTTTTTCCTTTGATCTCTTTGAGGTATAGACCTAGTAATGTTATTTCTGGGTCACAGGGTATACACTAACCCTTTGGGCATAGTAACAAACTGTTCTCCGGAATGGTTGGACCAGTTCAAAACTCCACCAAAAGTGTATTAGTGTCCTAATGTTTCCACATCCTCTCCAACAGTTGTCATTTTCCTTTCCCTCCACGTTAACATTCTGATGGGTGTGAGGTGTTAACTCAGAATTGTTTTAATTTGCATTTCTCTAATCAATAATGATTTAGGGCATTATTTTTTTCAGATGATTATAGATAGCTTTTATTTCTTTTGAAAATTGCATATTCATATACTTTTGCCACTTAATTGGGGAATGACTTGTATTTTTCTAAATCTGACTCAGTTCCTACTATATTTGAGAAAAGAGACCTTTATCAGAGAAATTTGATGTAAATTTTTTCACTCCAATTTCCTGTTTTCTAATCTTGGCTGCACTGGTTTTGTGCAAAATCTTTTAAATTTAATGTGATCAAAATTACCCATCATACTTCCTATGATTCTCTCTACTGCTTACTTAGTCATTTACTACTCTGATTTCTGTACCTAATCTATTTCTATTTCTTTGTAATATAGTCTGAAATCTGGTACTACCAGGCCATCTTCCTTCACATTTTTTTCACTGATTTCCTTGATATTCTTGACCTCTTGTTCTTCCAGAAGAATTTTTTTCTAGCTCTTTAAAATAATTTTTGGCTATTTGATTAGTATTGCACTGAATTAATTTAGGTAGAAATTAGGTCTACTTCTTAATTAGTATCTTTTGGTGATTCATCATCTATATCATTCCCACTAATTGTAGCTGTACTTCATGACTGTTCTGGGTGTCCTTCCCTTTGCTATCTGCAGTCTCTTTCAGATGACCTGATCAGTGCCCTTAAGTTCAATGATCATCTCTCCATGCATATGACTTCTACATCCAATATCTACCTTCAAGTTTCTTCCTGAGCTCTATATCCACATGGTCACCTGCCTAGACAACATTTCCAACTTGATTTCCTGTAGGTACCACAAACTGAACTCACTATCTTTCCTTCTAAGCTCTCCCTCTTCTAGGCTTCCTTATTACCATCAAGGACACTACTATCCTTTCAGTCTTCTAGACTAAAAACTTTGGTGTTATCTTTGACTATATACTCATAATCTCCCCACATAACCAATCAATTAACAAATCTTTTCATTTTTATTGCCACACAGTCTCATGTGTTCCCTCATCTCTCCTTACACATTCGCAAATCTAGTTCAGACCCTCATTACCTTTTTTTTTTTTTTTGGTCTTTTTGGATGAGGGAAAGGTTAGGCAATTGGGGTTAAGTGACTTGACCATGGTCACAGAGCTACTAAATGGTAAATTGCTGAGGCCACATTTGAACCCAGGTCCACCTGACTCCAGGGTTGGTGCTGTATTCACTGTGCCACCTAGATGCCCCCTTTATCACTTCTTGATCAGACTACTGAAATAACTTCTCTCTCTCTCTCATTCTCTCTCTCTCTCTCTCTCTCTCTCTCTCTCTCTCTCTCTCTCTCTCTCTGTCTCTCTGTCTCCCTGACTCAAGTTTGCTCCAAAACCATCCTCAGCTCATTTATCCAAGTCATTTTCTTAAGGTACAGCTCTGATCATGTCACCACTCACATCAGCCAGCTCCAATGGCTGCCTATTACATCTAGGATCAAATGTAAGTTTTTCTTTTTGAACTTTAAAGCTCTTTACAGTCTGGCCCTTTCCTATCTTTACAATCTTTTATACTTTCTTCTTCACACCCTGTGTTCCAGACATACTGACTTACTTGGCTATTCTGCACACACAAGACTATATCTATTCCTTTCTATTGGGAGTCTCCCCAATCCCTGAAATGTTCTTCCTCCTCACTTTTGCTTCCTGGAATATCTGATTTCTTTCAAGATTCAGTTAAATCTCCCTCTTTACAAAGCCTATCTAGCCCTCCCCCCAATTCCACCTTCCACCCCCTGCTAGGGTAGTTTTGTCTAAACCTAAGCTACCTTATATATCTTGTATATCCAAGGTGTCCCACAAGTCTTAGTGCAGTTTAAAAAAATTTGGAGATATCCTGGTATTCTATATCTACTCATATGAACACATTTTGTCACCCTCATTAGAATTTAAGATCTCTGAAGGCAGAAGCCATTTTAATTTCTGTCTTTGTATCCCCAGAGCATAACCAATAGTAATGGTTTAATAAATGCTTGTTGATTAATTGAAATGAGATTTCTTAGAAGTTCTCCTTTATTGAAATAGGTTACCACAAATACAAAACACCACAACTATCAGAAATTTATAAATGGATTTATCTGAAGAGATGAGACTGTCATCAAAATCACCTTTGAAAATGGAAAATGAAAATAAGAGAGACATCCATATGTGAAATTTGGAAGTATTTTAAGTAATTATCTCATTTGAGCCTTTCAATAACTCCCTGAGTCAAATATTACAGCTCCCTTTCTCTGACACTCAAAGAACTTAAGTGACATATTGGGGTCACAGAGCTAATAAGTATTTTAATCGGAATTCAAATCCAGCTCTTATTGTATCCAAGCCTAGCATTCTGTAATTGTCTACATCATAAAGGCAATTGCCTACATGATTTGGGGAGGGCTTTATTGTTGAAGGAAAGAAACAAGCATTTATTAAGTATCCAGTCACTAAGCTAAGCACATTATAACTATTATCTCATTTTATCCTCACAATAGTAGAAGATAGGTGCTATTATTATCCCTATTTTGTGAATGAGGAAACTGAGGAACACAGAGGTTAAATGACTTGCTCAGAGTCACAGATCTAGCAAGCTAGCATCAGCAGACTATCACTGTTCTACCCAGATGCTTTCCCTGAAATTGGGTTCCTTCCATGAAGGAATAAATGAATCTTTCCTCTCATATGGTAGACATCCACACCCCACTGGGAAAATCTTTATTTTGCTTTTTCAGAGGGGCAAATAGGGTTAAGTGACTTGCCCAAGGTCACACGGCTAGTAAGTGGTAAGTGTCTGAGGTCTGATTTGAACTCAGGTTGTCCTGACTCCAGGGTTGGTGCTCTATTCACTGTACCACCTAGCTGCTCCTGAAGATCCAAATTTTAACATAAATTTCACAATCAAGAACAAAAATGGAAAAATGAGAAAACAACATAAAGTCACCTGATTATAAGCCTGCTATGGTGACAAGGAAGATCAAGACACAGACTCAGAAGAAAACAATGAAGTTAAAAGAACTATAAGCACAGTCTCAAAGAAAATTGCAAATTGGACAGCAGCCCAACAAGAATCCCTAGAAGAGCTTTAAAAAGTTGTTTGCAAATAAAAAAGTGGTAGAGAAATTTGGTTAAGAAATAAAAGTGAAGAAAGAAAATTATGGGGGAAAAAGACTATTAACATCTTGTTAAAAGAGGCACAAAAATACTGAAAAAAATGCCTTAAAAATAGAATTGGCCAAATGGAAAAAGAGGTATAAAAATTCACTGATAAAAATATCTTTGTAAAAAGCATAATTTGACAAATAGAAAAAGAGATATGAAAGAGGAAAAACAAGTTAATTAAAAATTAGAATTGGGCAAGTGAAAGCTAAGGACTCCATGAGACATAAAGAAACAATAAAACAAAACCAAAATAATGAAAAAATAGAAGAAAATGTGAAATATCTCCTTGTAAAAACAATTGACATAGAAAATAGATCAAGGAGAGATAGTTGAAGAAGTATTGAACTACCTGAAAATCATGATCAAAGAAAGAATTTCTAGAAATTATTAAGGAAAACTCTACCTTTATATACTAGAACCAGAAGGTAAAGTAGAAAGAAAGAATCCACTGATCACCACCTAAAAGAGATCCCAAAATGAAAATTCCCAGAAACATAGCCAAATAGCAGAGTTTCTATTTCAAATAGAAAATACTGTGGAGTCACAGTCAGGATTACACAAGATTTAATATCTATAATGCAAAGAAGTGGGGGACTTGGAAAATGATGTTCCAGAAGGCAAAAGAGCTAGGATTACAACCAAGAATAACCCACTCCTCTAAACTTGATTATAATACTTAAAAAAATATATTTAATGAAATAAAGGACTTTCAAGAATTCCTGAAGAAAAGACCAGAGCTAAATAGAAAATTTGACATTCAAACAGAAGATTTAAGAGAAATGTAAAAAGGTAACATGAAAAAGAAGTCATTAGGAACTCAGTAAGGTTAAACTATTTACTTTTCTATATGGGAAGATGATACATGTAATTTCTAAGAACTTTATCAGTATTAAGGCAGTTAGATGGATTCTCCATAGAAAGTGGAAGTAGGAGTATGTCAATTATGTTGAGATGACATAAACTGAATGGGTGAGAAAAAGAAATACTGGAGGGGAAAGGTAGAGTGGATAAACTTTTGTCACATAAGAGAGGAGTGCAAGGAAGTACTTTTACAGTGGAGAATAAAATGGGAGTCTGAGGGAGAGAGAGCAGGCAGTGCTTAAGCCTTACTCACATCTAAATCAAAGAGATTTTCTGTACTCAAGGAATGTGATGATTAAGTCCTGATTCTTCCTCTGTTTTGCCTCATAAACACTCATCCTAGTTATTTCTCTTAACTGGAAATGCATGTAATTTTTATGCTAAGGTTCAAACTGTTAGCCAGATCTTAAAGTGAATTTCCTGGAAGCATTTGGACTCAATGGATAGAGTGTAGGACTTGGAATCTGGACCTGACTTCAAATTCTGCCTCAGACACTTACTAGCTGTGTGACCCTGAGCAAGTCACACAAGTCAGGTGCCAACATGTGATACTGGGCAAGTTGCTGAACCTCTTTCTGCCTCGGTTTCCCCACTTGTAAAATAGAGATAATTTTAGCACCCACCTCCCAGTGTTATGATGAGGAGCAAAGAAACAATAATTGTAAAGTGCTTTGCCAGCCTTAAGGCACTATATAAAAGCTGGCTTTTTATTATTTTTATTATTATTTATTATTATTATGTCCCTAACACTGGTGACAATAATTTTGTTTCCAAAGCCAGTGTCATAGCAATGCTCCCTACTCTGCAAAACAGGGAACAAACTTCCAAGTACAGTAATAATGTCCTAGCCAGTGTTTGAATGCTGCTTTATTGGAAGCAGAATCCTCGGAGGGAAAATGAAGGAGGGCTTAGACATGAAAGATCACCTCTCCAGTTATGAGTCTCCTTTTCTCTTATGAAATGCCATTCCTTAGCATTTCTCCTACTATTCCTTAGCAAAAAGCTTTGAATATCTAGCAGAATTGTGATTTGCTATGTTTTTTCCCCTATCTTTACCTTTTCATGAGTCTTTTATTCAAGCACTTAATTTCATTTTAGGAGATGGGAGACTGGATCTATTTCACAGGTATAAGGAACTCCCAGAGAAGGAAATTCCTTCTACCAATACAGGTCATTACCTTCTGTAAAATGTGAGTTTTAACTCTGAACAATGCAATGATCAACCCTAGTATCAGAAGACACATTAGGAAATTAATAGCCACCTCTAAATAATGAAGTGATTGACTTAGAGTACAGATTGAGGAATATCTGTATCTATATACATGCACACATATATATGTACGTATACACACATATATTTAATATACATATACATATGTGTATGGATAGACAGACAGACAGATAGATAGATAGATAGATAGATGGATAGATAGATAGATAGATAGATAGGGACAGACAGACAGACAGACACATAACACAATTATTTATTCCACATTGCAGGGACGAGGGGAACAGGTGCCCCTGAGATCTGGAAAATCCAAGTAAAAATTTTTGACCCTCCCTTTGTACTGGAGAAGAAGTCTGATTTTTTCTTTTTCTTTTATGGGTGTTTACATACCTTACTGTAAAATTTGGGTTAAATATTTGGTCATGGGCTCTGGGTCATCTGCAGCTTCCACAAAACTCCCCCCAAATTCCCATTTAATTTCTTAGCTGATCTGATGATATATAGAAACCTAGATAAGGAGAGTCTTGATGTGGAATGGATGACTGTGTGTGTGTGTGTGTGTGTGTGTGTGTGTGTGTGTTTACAGAGCCAGTGTGGGAATTATTTTTCCTGGTGATACATGTTTGTGAGAGTTTTACTTTTCTTATTTTCTCATTGGTAGGAGAGGCAGGGTTGGGATACATGGAATTTGGACCTGAAAATAAAATAAAATTGAATTAAAAGAAAAGGCATCAGAACCAGGGGGAAAACAACATACAGTAGAGAGCTACCGAGAGGAGTATTAAGCTGTTAATAACTTGCCCAGGGTAACAGACTTCATACTAGAGGTGAGACTTGAATTCAGATCTTTCTGGCTCTGAATTTGACCTTCCAGTCAGTACTCTATGGTGCTCCCTTCTTTATTGCAAATTTATATATAAATTTATTTTACAAATTTATATACAGATTTACAATGGGATTATTTTAGGAGACAGTAGCAACCTCTTTAAGTCCTAAAATTGTCCTTTATAACGAACAATGGACTTTTGACGACACGAGTTCATTGTTACACACAGGGAGATGAATAGGAAAACACACCTATACATGTATACACATATACATATGCATACATATATGTGTGTGTGTAAATACATACTTTCTGAGATCCTTTCCCTCCGTATTCTAGTAGTTTGAGGATGTAGTAGAAGTTTCCACAAAAGGGTCAGAAAAGTCAGTAAGGTATAAAGCAACAGGTTTTTAGGGAGGCGGATTTTAATGCACAGAAGGGACAGTTCAAGGCTAAAAATGAGAGAACTGAGAACAATTGTGTGGGGATATAATCAGGGAGCTATAGTAAGTTAAAATCAGGGAGGTCACTGGAAGCAGAGAAGCAATGGCCTTTAAGCCAGGACAGGAGGAGGAGCGGGAGGTGGGACAGTCCTCCAGCAGGATTGCCTTCCCATTTGGTAAACCCAGTTTTTCACTGGCTCAGTCGCTCCTAGTTGATAAATGGGATTACTGATATCATAGAATTATCAATGTGGAGCTGAAAGCACTTTAAACATTCTCTAGTCTATTCCCCTCACTATGCTGATGAGGAAACTGAGTCCCAGAGAGTTCGTACCTGAGCAGTCTCTTCCATACTGAAGTCCCAATGAAAATCTCCCCTTACATAGGATGCCTTCCCTAACCCCTCTTAATTCCTTCCCTCTGCTAATCATGTCATATTTATCTTGTACATAGCTTGTTTTGTATATATTTGCTTTACATATGTTTTTATATTTAGATATTATGATATATGATGTTATATAACTATTTACATATTATATACAAATGTTTATATATTATATAAATATATTTTATACATAATACATATATACATACATATGCATATATACATATACACACATATATGTTTTCTCCCTCATTAGATTATGAGCTCCTTGATGGCAGGGACTGCCTTTTGCCTTTTTTTGTATCCCCAGAATTTAGTGAGGTGCCTGGCACATAATAAATGTTTATTGCTTGACTAAAACCTAGTCCCCCAGGAAGTAAGTGGCAGAAGGAGAATCTGAACCCAGGCCTTTTAACTCCATATCCATTGATCTTTCCACTTCACCATTCTGCTTCTCTTAGGGCCCTCTTACTTCCACATCAGGACAACTCATTAAGGTTGATGAAGGGAAGATTTTCTATGGAGAGCACAGATTCTTTTCTCTTGTGGGATTGATTTCACATTTCTGGTGTCATAAGCAGGGAGATACAAAGTACTGGCAAGGAAAGGCTCTGGCCCTATAAATGAGTGGGACGTGGACTTTTTCAGTTTTGAGGCAGAAAGAGGAAGGGAGGGGAGTCTGACCCAAAGATAGTATGTTGCCAAGGGAAAGGAAGAGCATGAGCATTTATATAGCACCTACAGTGTATTAGGCACTAGGATAAATGCTTTACAAAGATGATTTCATCTGAGCTTTATGGGTCTCTAAGAAGCCCCAAAAGCCTGAGAGACAAGACAAAGGCCTTGTTGGGTTCATAGGGACATCATTGGATCTGCAGACAAAACTGAGCCCATGCAAGATTGTGGTGCAGACATTTGTTTTCATGAGCCCTCTATTCTGATTTTTTGTACCTCCCACTTAGGATAACAAGATTTGGAACTAGAGAGGATTTCGGAAATTAGTTCCAGCCCTCCCCCAACCCTCTTCACAGATGAATCCTAAGGTCACATAAGTAGAAACTCTTGGAGTTTCTTGGCTCTGCAGAGTGGCTGGCTAAGTAAAAAGAATCTTCAGCACAGGATGTGATGAGACAGGGAGGTTGATGGGAGAGCTGCTCAGAGGTGTTTTGGTGAATGTTTAACAATCGACTCTCTGAAAAGGTATAACACAATTTTAAGTTTAATCTGAATTATTAAAATTTTCTCAATCACTTTTTTTAAGACTAGATAATCATCAGAACAATAAACAAAGCTCTAATTTATAGCAGCTGACTGAATTCCAAGGTGTAAATGCTCAAATCAATAATGGAACAATAGACACTCTTGAACTAATCCAACTTGATTCTAGCACACCCTTGAAATTTTGCACAGGCATACCTGGCAAGATTTGGTGTTACAAGGCCCAAACAAGCCCCAAGGAACAACTTAGTAAGGGAACCAAGTCAAACAACTAACAGATTCTGCTAATTTATCAGCAAATGATTACAGTGATATCAGAAGCTCCATAAAACACTGCATATATAATGTGCTAATATATGGTCTACATAGCTATATATGTATGCATAAATATACAGCCCATTACTATATACATATATATATACAAACACATATACACATTTGTATACTCTCATATATGTGTTATATATGTGCATGTGTATAGGATATACTATATATGTATTGTGCACATGTGTGTATATGTACATGTTTATTTATGTGTATTGTGTGTGTATACACACATATACACACTGCCCACTTTAAAACTTTCTGTATTCACAAGTATCCTCTTTCAGAATGTAGCTTACTTACCTTAAGGGAGATCATGGTCTGCAAGAAGAAAGTAAACAAGGTAACAAAAGGTAAATTAAGAATCAGAGGGAGGAGACATCCTCCTAGTGGCCTCTTTCCCACTATTCATTGTACAAGTTCATTGTATCTATAAGAAGGGCTTGCCTGGTTGCGTAGTGCTTGAAGTCTGAAGCAAGGCAGAGAGGAAAGTGGCTCTCTTAATAGCTGGTATTTATATAAAGCTTCAGTGTTTGCTAACTGTTTTCTAGTGATCACCTCATTCGATCCTCACAACAAACCTGGGAAATAGGTGCTATAGTTATCCCCATTTTATAGATAAGAAAACTGAGGCAAAAAGAGGTTGTGACATGCCCAGTGACACACAGAGAATAATAAACGTTTGAGGCCACATTTGAAGTCAGACCTGACTTCAGATCCATCATCTACTGTGTCACCTAAAAAAAAAGTAGGGAAACTCCTTTCTGACAATTCTTTCAGAACCCCAGACTGATAGCTATGGAAAATCATGTCCTCCTTCATAAGAGAAATAAATGGACTACATTTACTGACTTTACATCATTGCCATCCCTTTATCCTAGAAAATACATCCAACATCTGACACAGCTTCAGAAAGATTCATTTTAAATGAATGGGGGAAAGTGTTAAAGTTCAGCAGAAAGAGATTTTAAGCTAGCTTCAAAAGCAAAAACCAAACAAAATGAAAGCCTCTTGGTAACTTTGTAAATTTCTAGAGTTAAGAGCATTGAAAGTTTCTTCCGGTTTCTGCCTAGACCCAACAGAGAACAGCGTTGGGTCAATGTTTTCTTTCTACTATTTATGCAGAAGTTTCTAAGTTGTAGTGAAATACTCTGAAGATACTATGGCTAATACTCTTCTGACTGGAGAATGGTTTTTTAGAAGGCAAGTCCTATAATAAAGAATACCTAAGCTCTTGATCAATTCAGTTTAAGAGCTATTTATTAAGTACTTACCGTATGCAAAGCCCTATGTTGGTGTTATGAATAAAAAAATGAAAAAAAAAGTGATACAGTCCCTACCCTGAAGAAGCCTATATATTTAAATAAAGAATAAGATGTGTATATAAAATAGGACATGTACATATGTGTTTCCCAAACTTCTATGTTATCTCCTATCTTTTATCTCCTGTCTCCATGAGTTCACATCTGGAATTCACTCCCTCTCATTTCCACCTTTCAGAATTCTTATCTCCCTTCAAGCCTTAAGATCCTCAGTGAAGATTTCACTCATTGCCCTAGATGAACATGTTCTCTTTCCTCCTTGAACTTTCCTAGAACACACCTTCTGGTCTTTCCTTTGCTCCTATATTGTATTAAACTTATCTATGTTCATGTCAGATTAACTATCTCATTCTTTGTGAAGGGCGGGGATGATTTCCATTTTGGCTTTGTATCTCAAGTAGGAGAACCAAATAGATATTTGTTGAATTAAATGAAAGTTGAATAAAAAGCAGAGAGTTTCAAATGCAAAGGAAAGGTCCAGATATAGTATTCTGAGAAATATGAGGGAGAGAACACTTTCAGGTAGGGAATAAGGAAGAGGAAGATTTTACCAGGTAAAGATATGTGGGAGGGTATTCCAGACATAGGTTATGTCAGAACAACAATTTCTTACATTTGTGTTGCTGTAAAGCCAAGCACAAGCAGCTTTCCAGAGGACTGATGCTTTGAACAGCTTCAAGATTCTGATTACATAGTATAATGAACGTTCTATTTATTCAATAATAAATGAAAGCAAAACATTGACAGAAATCAAAGTATAGCATTCACAATGTTATAACTTAACAACTTATCACTAAAGTGGCCACATAGTTTTCAGCAAAGTGGTCACATAATTTTAAGCAAAAGATGGCACTCATTTAGTAACTTGACCATTTAGTAAGTCCTTAATTCAATCATCTTTAAGGAGGGTCCTTAAGGGACACAAAGTAGGATCATTCAGTAAGTCCTTAATTCAATCATCCTTCAGGAGGCTTGACTCCTTAATGGATACAAAATACAAAGGTCAAAGTTCTCCACCCCTAGGTCTCAGTAAATCATAATCTTCTCAGTCAGCATCAGGTATAGAAGAGATCTTTTCATCTTGATTTGAGACCAGCTCTCAGCTTCCATGGTTCCACTTCCATGGTTCTACTTCTGTGGTCTCAGCTCCTGCCCAAATCTATACAACTGTCACCTGGGTTCAAAGGTAGGCAACTCCCAATTCCTTGTCCAGATCTTTGTCCAGTTCTTTGTCCAGTTCCTTGTCTAGCTCCTGTTCCATATTGAAGCTCACAGTGTCCAGTCCTCCTCAAGTCCTTCACAGTTTCTGTTTCTGGGAAGACAAAGCTTAACAGAGCCAAAACAGCATGTACACACATTGCCTGCACCATCATCAACTCACTATTTGCCTGTGAAATTAACAGGGACTCACAAACAAGGTCCAAGAGGTCAACACAAATCATCAACATAGAAATCAACACAGACCCACAAACAAGATCTGAGAACTCAATACAAATCATCAGTAAAATCCCAGGACCTCCAAAACCCTCCTCTAGGACTTCTGTAAACAGACAACCAGAAAATCCTTTCAGGGCTTCCAATAGAAAGTATCACAAGCAAACATCAACACAGACAAAACAGACAGAGTGCTGAGACACCACAAGTTTTCCCCTTCACCACAAGAGCTCCCTTCTCAGAGCTCTCGCAAGCCTGGGCCTCTCTTTATGTAAGGTCATTAGTTCCTCCCCTTCCTGTTACAGTTCACAAGTTCTAGGGTTCACAAGTTGTGGGATTCACAAGTTCTGGATCTTAATACTTAATACAATCATGAACTGAAACAAGGCGTTTACTTCTGTGTTAATTAAATAGCTGAAACAAGGTGCTAATTCAATAGCTGGAGAAAAAAAAACTACTTTGTTGCTTGCCATTACAGTTGCACCCAAATCACTTTATATACATTATTCCACTCAATCCTCACATGGACTCTGTGACAGGTGCTATGATTAGCTCCACTTTCTAGATGAAGTAACTGAGGTTAAGTGATTTGCATAACATCATACAGCTAGTGAATATGAGACAGGTTTCAAGCAGAGATCTTCTTGACTCCGGCTGACTCTATATGCATTACATTTTTCTAAATGCCCTGTCAGGAGACAGTAGGACACAATTTGGAAATAGAATTACCTCTTCCACATCACATCTTTCCACCTTATGGTTTTGACATACTGTGGGTCAGCATAAGAAGTTAAATGGGAATTTGGGGGGACTTTTGTGGAAGCTACAGATGACACGTGAAGGCCAGTAGATAACACAGAAAATATTTAGAAAACTCAGAAATGCATAAAATATATGTGTAATGTTATATAATATCAATGTATTTTATCTTCTAATACCATAATAATTCAGACTTCTTCTCTGGTACAAAGGGAAGGCCCATACATTTTTTTATTTTTTGCAAGGCAATTGGGGTTAAGTAACTTGCCCAAGGTCACATGGCTAGGTTTTTGTTTCTGTGTGTTAAGTGTCTGAGGTTGGATTCGAACTCAGGTCCTTCTGACTTCAGGGCCAGCGCTCTACTCACTGTGCCACATAGCTGCCCCATGGGCCCATAAATTTAATGGGAGACTCTCCAGACTGCAGAGGTGCCATGCCCATATCTCCACCCCCACTTCCCAGGGACATGGAAGGGATTACTGTAGTTCCACTTTGAATGGAATATAGAAGAAGCTAAAAAGATCAGGGTTTAAGTTTTGATTCAGACACACACACTGACTCTATGACTCTGGGCAGGTCACTTCTTTTCTCAGCATTCCAGGCAATTCTCTAAGGCTATAAGTTGCAGAGGGTTGCCCACCTGATTTAGTAGACAGAGTTACTTATACCTCTGAAATCCATATCAGGTCCTCTCCATGAATAAGGGGGACTAGTATCAACTAAAGGTAAAAAGATAGACTGTGTTTAAATGTTCATAACTTACATTTTGGTTTAAATGCTATTAAAAATTCTCTAAAAATATCACCAAGGCCTTGTTCTTTTTCTGAAACCTTGAGCTTTAATCTTTTTATCTTTCTGCCTCTGTTCCAGTCATTACTCCCTTCCTTGTAAGAGCCCATACTCTATACTAATGTCCCTCCAAAGTTTCCCAGCCCTTCTGGGTAAGATTTTTCCTTGTTTCTCAACTTTGGCTACAGTACTAAAGAAATATATTTTTCTTTTCCCCAATTATAATCACTGCATTTTGTGTTCATTCTGTTTCTTCAGTCTCTTCTTCCTTTTCCTCCTCAGATCACCTTATAGGAGCTGGCATGGCCTTATCTTTGGGTGAGAAACCAAGAAAGGCTTGTACAACTACCTGATACTTACAAAAAAATGTTCTAGTTTATCAGAGTTTTCTAGATATAAACCTCAAAGTCCTCAACAGTCATGTTTAATTAGCCTCTAGAAAACAAGACAGTTCAATTAAATCTATACCTTCAGTAGGATTTTTTTCCCCTTTTGACTGCTACTTTCTCTCTGGTCTCCTCAGAG
Organism: Gymnobelideus leadbeateri; assembly: GCA_011680675.1. NCBI lineage: Eukaryota > Metazoa > Chordata > Mammalia > Diprotodontia > Petauridae > Gymnobelideus > Gymnobelideus leadbeateri. Next base: position 77,445 of record WOXC01004406.1, on the reverse strand, counting down.
CTATCCATGTTTTTGTCCATTTCCATAGATAAAATTGTCCAAAGGAGAAAGGTGAAACACTTTACATAAAGAATCTTAGGGGAGAGCTGTCATGGTCCCTTTCTATAAGCTAAACAATCTTTCCTACTAGGAAGATCATGATTCAAATGGAGAGGCAGACGTGGAATGTGTGGAATGCAGATTATTATCAAACAGCATCTAGAAGAGCATGGCAAAATAGGAGAAAAAAAGAAAAGGGAGTTAATTCAAATTGAGGACAGCTACACATCTAATGTTGACTTTGTTTAGGAATTTCACTTTCACTCTTTCCAGCAGTGACATATTCAGTGACACTTGCATGCAGATATGGGAATAAGTGTAAGAAATAACTCTGAGAATTACTTGACCTGATATGGGCTAGCATCAGTGAGAAATGGCAGGAAAATGATATTATATAATCAATATATATTATTGATATTATATAATATGATATTATATAATCAATAATGAGAAGTATGTGAAGTATGTGACCATAAAAGAAATCTCTAAAATACTTATCATTAAAAATAACTATTTTAGAATATTTTATAAAATGCATAAGAAATACAATTATAATTTTTTTTAAAATAAAAATAAGAGAGACAGGGGCGGCTAGGTGGCTCAGTGAATAGAGCGTCAGCCCTGGAGTCAGAAGGACCTGAGTTCGGATTCGGCCTCAGACACTTAAAGCACACACAAACAAAAACCTAGTCATGTAACCTTGGGCAAGTTACTCAATCCCAACTGCCCTCCAAAAATCGCAAATAAATAAATAAAAAATAAGAGAGAGAAATAATTGGAGAGAGGCTCATCGTTCTTGGTTAGGCTATACCTTTGAAATAAAGAAATTATTATGTTACCTAGAAAAACTTAAAAAATTAGTGCAATTCCAATTCAACTACCAAAAATTGGGTTACTGTACAAAATATTAACAAAAGTTTTTTTCAAAGGTCAAAAAGTTTAAAATCTCAAGGGAAATAATGGGGGGAAAAGCAGGAGTGAAATGGGAATAACATTAACAAATGTCAATTATATAATAGTAGTCCTTCAAAAATGGTCAAATAATATAAATGGAAATCAGTGGAACAGACTAATTAAGCAAGACTCAACAGTCTCGTGTTTAATAAAGTCAAGAACACAAGATACAGGGGAAAAGATTCTCTGTTTTGTAAGATAGCCTAAGAAAACTGTTTGGTAGAAATTAGGTTTAGACCAATATCTTGTACCACAATAAACTCCAAAATGGATACATGAACTAAATATAAATGTCCACATCACAGAAGAAAAAAATAATGGGAAGGAAATATTTATTATAACTGTATCTAGGGGAAGAATAATTTTTAATATTATTAAAGTCTATATTTTCTTTAATATCACTTTTATTTCCCAGTATAACCCTCCACTCATCTGTCCCAGATAGATACCTTTTATACTAAATAATAAAACAGTTTAGAAAAACTAACAAATACATTAACCGAGTCCCACATTATATGAATTGTTTAATATTCACATTCTTCTACTTCTTCAAGTAAGAATTTTCATATCTTTTTTGGTGGCCATCTTGGTTAGTCATTATAATTTCATTACATTCAGTATTTTTTAAATTATTGTTAACATTCTTTCCATTGATATTTTTATACTTATTGTGTATGTGGTTTTCTTGTATTTTACTTTGCATCAGTTCATAGGTCTTCCCATGGCTTTTGACATGGTTCACATTCATCATTTTTTATAGTTCAGTAATATTTCATTACATATATGAACCAAAATTTGTTTATCCATTTCCAAATCAATGAATCTTACTATTCTAATTTTTATTGCTACCATGGAAAAAATGCTGCTCTAAATATTTTAGTGTCTATTGAAGCTTTCTTCTTATCATTGAATTCCCTGGGACATATGTCTAACAGTGGGCTCTCTAGATCAAAAGATATGAACATTTTAGTCACTTTCTTAGCAAAATTTCAAGTTGCTTTCCAGAATGCTCACAGTTCTAACTATAATTGTGTATTGGTGTATATGTGTTTCCATAACTCATCCAATATTGTCTATGTAAAAGATTATTCGAAATTACTAATAAAAAGGGAAATGAAATTAAAACACTGGGGTTTAATTTCATGTCCATCATTTGTCAATCAAATGTCAAAACCCCCGAAAGTCAATATTGAAGAAGCTTGAGGAAGATAGACGTCTTAATACACTATTATGGTACTATGAGTTTTTCTAGCCTTTCTGGAAATCAGTTTGGAATTATTCAAGAAAAGTTACTCATACTCTTAGGATTCTCAGCTTTGCATATATACCTCCCAAGGGATCAATGGCAGCAAATATATATATTAGGAAATATTCATAACCACATATTTTGTGGAAACAAAAAAAAGTGGAAGTAAAATGTGTGCCATCAATTGAAGAATGATTAAAGATTTCGTGATATATCAATGCAGTGGTATATTAGGGCACCTGAAGAATTGAAGAATAGGAGAAATTCAGGGAAAAGTGGGAAGATGCATGTTTTGCTCTAGACTAAAGAAAGAACAATAAAACAACATACATAATGATATAACAGCATTAAACAAGATAAATTGTAACAAACAACCGTAATCTTGAAGCACTGATAAACATACCTTCTTTCTCTCTAGAGAGAAGTGTGAGAACTACAGATATGGAAAGTAGAGTACACTATCAGAGGTGATGGCTCTTCAGATTCACTTTCCTTTGAAATTTTTCTTTGTTTCAAACAGGGGGTCGACATCATGTAGGGGAGTGGGTTGGGAGAAATTACTCTAACATTAAAAAAGATAACAATAAAAATTCTTTTAAATTATAAATACATCAAATGATTGAAAATTATTGTTTTAATTTCAGGAAGATATTTTTTAGGTTAAAATTCTACTTACTTATTCCATAGTATTCCTTCTTAAAATCACAATTGTAACTTTCCCTTTCCTATCAAAGTCACATTTTTATCTGTTTTTGTCTTAATTTTTTACTTTATTAATATCACTATAACTTTTTTTCTTTCTTCTATGTGTATCTCCTGTTCCTTTCCACATGACCCATGGGATTTTTTTTTTTTCTGAGACCTGGTTTCTTGAATTTTTTTCTGTCTCACACTTTCATAACCCAAGCCCTTTTCATTGATTCTTTATCCACCACTACCACCATCTTCCCACAGCCCTGACTAACTTAGTTATTGGCCTCCCTGAGTCATGTCTCCAGACAATTTCAATTGTCTTGAATAGCATCTCAAGCTTTACAGTGTGACAGTGAGGAGCAATGTATTTTCTGAGGCTTCTATTGCATCAGGTTTCCATGACAACACAAACCTTCATTGACAGCCTCAACCTCAGTAGCTCTAGTTTCTAAGATTTTCTCTTTCCCCATTAACAGTTTTTCATGCCCATATTTTCTGCAGATTCCCATATTAAATTCCTGTAGATTTACTGAAAATTCTACATAATCTTCTCTATGGAGTTTCAAACCCAAGATGCTTTGCCTAAACTATATAAACTTTATTTCTTTACTTACTTTCTTTTCTTTCCTTCCTTATTTCTCCTTTCTTTCCTTCCATCTTTCTTCCTCTCAAAATCAAAGTTTCTCTTGTGTGGGTAATTCAGACTCTTGGGAATAGTCAGCAGATGTTCAGAAGCATGCTGAATGAAGCTGCTCAGTACAGAACATTTGCCAGGTGCTCATATGGTTTCATCAAAGACTAATTGATAGGTGTGTCACTGCATTCATAAAACAGCAACCTGGCATTATGATTAAGGTTCTGTCACATTTCCAGGACAAACCTCTATTTTCAGCACTTTACAACTTGCCCATAAGAATTCATTTAAAGACCAGAGTCCCAGGGGTGTCTCTCAGCTTGGAGCTAAACAGTTTTCTCTCTCCCATCTCAAAATGTTGTCAATACTGAAATAATTTTCTCAGGTGTAGAACTCGGGGCCCACCATCATTTTTTCCCATTGGTCTGGGAAGGGAAGGGAAGGGAAGGGAAGGGAAGGGAAGGGAAGGGAAGGGAAGGGATGGGGAGAAAAGGGGAAAGGGGAAAGGGAGGGGAAAGGAAAACTTGGTGCAATGGAAAGATCATTGCCTCTGAAGTCAGAAGACCTTGGTTCAACCTTTTCCCTGCCACTTACTACATGTGCAAACTTGGACAAATCACAATCTCTCTAGTTTTCAGTTTCTCTTTCAGTTTTTCTTTAGAATGAAGGGTTAGGTCAGATAATCTTTAAGGTCCCTTCCAAATATGAACCTTCTCCTATTATAGCACTGGTGGGTAATATTGTGGAAAATAATCTATCCTTTCTGCTTCCTCCAACCTTCTCTCCCCTGCTTCCTCATTTCTTTTATCATGTCTGAATCTGGAAATCTTATAGCTGATACACCCTATTATAATAGTCAGATCACTTTTTTGTTATTGTTCAATTGGGTTTTTTTTTAGTTATATCTGACTCTTTGTAACCCCATTTTGAGTTGTTTTGACAGAGATACTGGAATGGTCTGCCATTTTCCTTTTTAACTCATTTTGCAGATGAGGAAACTGAGAAAACAGAATTGAGTGATTTTCCCAGGGTCATACATCTAGTGAGCCTCTGAGGCTGGATTTGAATTCAGGAAGATGAGTCTTCTCAACTCCAGACCCAGCACTCTATGCACAGTGCCACCTCACTTTTAGTATCAGAAAATAAAATTACTTTTGTGTGAATATGGGTCCATTTGTTCAGCTATTTTATGGGATTTATATCTAAGGAAAAGTTATTGATGAGATCACAATGGCTCAGAGCCCCCAGATTCACTCAGACAGAGGTTTGGTTCTCTGCTGTAATTTAAATTTCATGTATTTTCAGCTAGCCTCTAGCTTCTTTATACTTTAATCAAAAGTAAAAATACAATAAACACTTAGGTAAAAGAATTGAATGAGTATATTGCAACATCTATTACTGGGTAGGCACAGGGATTGGAAAATTAGGGGAGAAGTGGACTTTTTGAAATTTCCCTCAGTCCTTGGAGAGGTGATTATAACTGGTAGAGTCAGTCTGAGTTCTCCTTTCCAAGATGCCTACAGGAGCCTGACAGCCCACCCCAGTCATTTCCTTCTTAGACCAAAATCACTCTCAGGGTTGAGAAAGAATGCTTGTCTCTCTAAACCACAAAACCCAGGATGCTGATCAGTTCTCAAGCTCCTGTCACAGTATGACAATAATTCCCTTTATTTGGGGTTTTAATAGGAATTTTGTCCGCTATATTTACATGTATATACTTAAATTTCTGTATTTACATATATTCACTAACATTTTGTGCACATTGGAAGCACAAAAGATTAATATGCCTTTTATGGGTGACAGATTAAACATATCAATTTGTCTATGACTATGATTCTTGAATTGATTTTTTAAAGATAGCAGCACATATGTGATCTTTTAGATATATATAGTGAGAGAATGAATTTTTTTTCATTCTCAATAGTAGAAATGAGTTGGAAGGGAACTTAGAGGCTATCTAGTTCATCCGCCAATCTATTTGTATTTAAATGATTGTAAAAAAAAAACTGGTATGGAGGATTGAAAGGGTAGAAAAGTGGGGAGAATTCTGAAAGAATTTCCTTTACATATATACAGACAGAAAGATAGAGACAGAGAGAAACTATCTTCCAAACTTCTCTATTGTCATAAATGACACCACCTTCATTTTGGCCCCAATATAACTTCTTCCTTAATTTATTTATCTCTTCAGCTTGTTACTATTCTTAATAATTTGTTTTAGTGAAAAAAGAATTGGGGTACATGTCTTAGAACCCTAATTCTGCCATTTTATCACTGTGTAATCATGAGAAAGGGCCTCAGTTTCCTTATCTGCAAAAAGATTGCAATGAAGTAATTCATTTTAATGGCCACTTTCAGTTTTAATAATTAGGAAGGAATAGGACAAAATTTAGAAACAGCTCCAATTTATGTGGAACCCAAAGTACAGGAAATAGAAACAGGCAAGCCAAAGCCTTAAAAAAAAAGGTAGATTGTGTAATGTTACATTTTATTTTAAATGCTGTTGAATTTTCTCTAGGATTCTTCCTTGACCTTTGCTTCCTATATCCAATCAGTCACCAAATCTTTTGACTTGTCTATCTCAGAGTTCTTTCTTCTCCATTGCCATGGCCTCCATTTCTGGTTCTTACCAAGCGTCTCACCTAAACCCCTGCAGGAGCCTGCTTGCTGGTCTCCCTGCCCTATCCTTTCTCTGCTCAAGTCCATCCTTCACATAGCTGCCAGGCCAAGTGGCCTAATCTCTTTACTATTCCCAGGATACATATATCGGCACATCAGGCTCATTCCTGCTTGAATCCAAAGCCTGCTTTTTCCTTTGTTCTAATCTCTTTCCCACAAAAATGTAGATCATTCATGATTGCCTGTGTATGTTTATATATATGAAACACATTTGTGTATATAATACATTCACATGCATGTATGTGTATGCACATATACAAACACATATTTGTATATAATGCATTCATATGTGTGTATGGACTATATAATTCATATGTATGTGTATACAACATATATGAATATAAAGTGTACACAAATGTGATTCATATATGTGCATATACATACATATATGTATGATATATACAATATATCTCTTCTTGCAGCTTCCTTTATTCTCTCTCCCTCTCTCTGTCTCTCTCTCTGTCTCTTTTTCTCTGTCTCTGTCTCTGTCTCTCTCTCTCTCTCACATACACACACACACACACACACACACACACACGGTAGAGACAGAAAGATAGAGACAGAGAGAGAATCGAGGAAGCCACATGGAAAACAAGCAAGTAGAAAAAGGAAAAATAAATTTCATGGGACATATGGAAAGGAATGCGAAAATCATAGAGAGGAAAAAAGAATAACTCTGAGATGAATAAGCTAAGGAATTAAAATAATACCAAAGACAAAATGTGGATTTGACGAGGAAAGGAAAGCTATTGCTGTGATTTTCATGAAGAGGAAAAAACATAAAACAAGTAAATAGAATACATACATACACACACAAACACACATATACATGTGTATACATATATACTCATAGAAACATAGACACACGCATGAGCTTATGCTTGAAAGAGGCCATGTAACATGAATAGAGAATTAGCTTCAGAGCCAGGAAAACCTATATTCAAATCTTGCCCCTAACACATGCTGACTGTGTGAACTGGGTGACTTATTTAGCTTTTAGGTGCCCTAGGACAATTTCTAGCAGTGTCATTTAGAGGAGGGGCCTACTTACTAGAGTAGAAAGAATTTCCTTAAATCTCAGTTCTCTATACCAATGAAATTAAAGGTCTGGCAGGTATAGGGAACCTGCAGCCTGGAGGCCATTCAGTCAAAGGGCTGCACTTGAGGACCTACAGGGCCACATGTGGCCTCGAGGCTACAGGTTTCCCTGGTTGTAGTTCCTATCCCTATAGTAATCAATTACTATGATCTAATTCTTGTTTATGAGGTATAATTAGCTCTTGGGGTGGAGGAAGAGTGGGAAGAATGAAGGGAACTTTGAGAATAAGTGACTCTTTCATCTCAAAATTTATGATAGAGGAAAGGAAAACTGAATATAGGCTGACACATACTCAAACATTTGAGAAGACCTGATTTTAGTGGATTCAGAGTAAGGACAAGAAGATGGTCCATGAAATAAAATTTTAGAGAGAAAGTCTTCCCAGGAAAGACATAAAGCTCTCAAAAACTAAATTTTGGAGATACAAACAGGAGTAAATTTGGTGAGGAAGAGACTCAAGTGAAGTTTATCCATCAAATTAAACTTTATTTTTCCATCATATTTGCGTGTGATAAATCGATTATTTCATTTTGATGTGTTAGCTACTTCTCAACAAAGCTCATTATGAAGTACATTCCCTAATTTTATTATTGGTTGATTGAAGAAAGGAGGAATGAGTCCTGCTCAGGATCCAATAAGATGGTGCCTTTGTCAGCCCCAAAGCAGTGAGTCCTTTAGCAGTGAGTCATATGTGGCAGTCAGAAAGTAGGCTGGGCTTTGTTATTCCCCAAAGGTCCAGATGTTAGGCCAGAAGTTGGCAATGTATCTCTGCACATGCCCGGTCACATGAAGAATAAAAAGAAATATGAGAATACATATGAACTGAGGCAGAACAAAGCAAGCATAGCTCATACACAGAAGTAATGCAGTTAAAATAAGTAGAGAAATGAGTAATTATGGAGGAAAAAACATCTTTGCAGTAAGTTTCTCTGATAGAGTTCTCATATCCAAGATTTATAGAAACTTAAATTCATAAGAACAGGGACCATTTCCTAATCAATAAATGGTCAAAGGTTATGAACAGATTCTTTTCCGAGACAGAAATCCAAAATACCAACAAGCATATAAAATGCTCCTAATCATTAATAATTAGAGAAATGCAAATGCATGCAACTCTGAGGTTCTGTCTCAGATTCATCATATGGGTAAAGATAATATAAAAAGTAAATGAGAATTGTTGGCGAGGATGTAAAGAAATGATCACACAAATCCACGACTGGTGTAGCTGTGAAATGGTCTAGCTATTTTGGAAAGCAATTTGGAACTATGTCTAAAAAGTCACTAAATTGTGCCTACTCTCTGTCCAACTACTAAACTGAAGAGATCTGAGAAAAAGGAAATGGGTTCATATGCATTAAAATATTTTAACAGTTCTTTTTTGCAATAGTAAAGAACTAGAAACTAAGGCCTTACCCGTCCTTTGGGAAATGCCTAAAACCTTATGATATATGTGATTAAACAAGTATAACCTATATCAAATTGCTTGCTGTCTTGGGACAGGGGGTTAGAAGGGGGAGATTTGAAATTTGGAACTTAATTTTTTAAAAAAGAATGTTAAAATCATCTTTACATGAAACTGGGGAAAAATAAAATACTTTAAAAAGATGATGCTGTTAAAATTATTATATATGGATGCATCATAATATTACTGCATAAGAAATGATGAAATGGATGGTTTCATAGAAATCTGAGATCTGTGTGAATTGATGCAGAAAATTATTTATATAATAACAACAAGAATTATAAAGTAAGACAACTTTGAAAGACTTAACTCTGATCATTGTAATGACGAACTCTGATTCCAGAACACTTATGACATGCTATACTACCCACTGAGACAGATAGGTAATGGAACTGAAGATAAAAATAAGACATACATTTTTCAGACATGATGTCAGAATTTGTTTTACTTGACTACGTTTGTCACAAGGTCTTTTTCTTTCTATTTTTTTTTAAATTGAGGACAAGAGGAGTTAGGGATGTGGTGAAAGAAAGAAAGGAAGGAAGGAAGGAAGGAAAAAAGAAAGGAAGGAAGAAAGAAAGAAAGAAAGAAAGAAAGGAAGGAAGGAAGGAAGGAAGGAAGGAAGGAAGGAAGGAAGGAAGAAAGAAAGAAAGAAAGAAAGAAAGAAAGAAAGAAAGAAAGAAAGAAAGAAACGAAGGAAGGAAGGAAAGAAGGAAGGAAGGAAGGAAGGAAGGAAGGAAGGAAGGAAGGAAGGAAGGAAAAAAGAAAGAAAGAAAGAAAGGAAGGAAGGAAGGAAGGAAGGAAGGAAAAAAAGGAAGGAAGGAAGAAAGAAAGAAAGAAAGAAAGAAAGAAAGAAAGGAAGGAAGAAAGAAAGGAAGGAAGGAAGAAAGAAAGAAAGAAAGGAAGGAAGGAAGGAAGGAAGAAAGGAAGGAAGGAAGGAAGGAAGGAAGGAAGGAAGGAAGGAAAAAAGAAATGAAGGAAGGAAGGAGGAAAGAAAGAAAGGAAGGAAGGAAGAGAGAAAGAAAGAAAAAGGAAGGAAGGGAGGGAGGGAGGGAAGAAAGTAGGGAGGGAGGAAGGGAAGAATGAAAAGGGAAAAGAAAAAGAGGGAAGGAAGAAAGAAAAAAGGGAGAGAAAAAAGAAACATAATTTTTAAGTATAGAAAAAAGAAATAGCCACAAAGAAGGCAAGACAAGCCATATTTGAAAGCATAAGTTGATCTTAATATATACTTAAAAGAAAAGCAAGTTGTATATACTAGAGATCTGCAGGTTTTGTGTTATTATCTTCTTTTTTTCTCTAGTAAGTATATGCAAATGTTCATTCTAATTTATGATTTTAAGTTCATAATAAAAAGAAAAATAATTTGAAAAGAAAAAAAAGAAAATAGCTAGAACTGGGGAAAAATACTGGTTATCTGTAACTTTTTGCATAATTGTTGATAGCTTGAATTTCTTTCTTGAAAATAGTCTGTTCATAACTTTTTGCTGCTAATTGATTGGGAAATGATTCTTATATATCTGAGTAAATTATTAAATACCTGGAATATGAGAGCTTATCAGATAAACTTACTACAAATGAAATGGAATGATGTGCTTTGCTAATGATCAAGATTAGTCTTGGAGAAGAATTAAGAAAATGTGCCTTCTGTGCAGAAATGGAAGACAATGCAATATTGCACATACTGTAAAACACAATTTTGTTGACTGTTTTTTTCTGAACTGACTTTTAAAAAAATTGCCATTACAGGGCATTGTTTGATGGAGAGAAGAGGAAACGTGAAGGTGATATAAAAACAAAAATTATCAACAAAAATATTTAAAATAAGAAAGAGTGTGGAGAATAGAAGAGATACCACAGAAGGCCAAATACCCAATTTTTAAAAATCATATTTTTGCTGATTGTTTTTATATCACATTCATTAATGAATAGGTTCTTTCATTCAATGTGTCATTCTTTATACCAAATTATAAGAAATAAGGAGGAAAATAGCAATTCCTAAAAACTAACCAACATGTCTGAAGTTTCTGACCACACATGCAACATTTACACTAGTCCATGACTTCTGCACTGAAATATTCTCATCTCTCTTCTAGGGACAAGCTTGGACATTAAAAATCACACATTGTTCAATTGTCTTCCGGTGATTTCATTTATGCTATTGAAATCATTCTAAATACTTTTTTTTACTTACTTTGTTCTTCCTCTGCTACTGCTTCCTGTGGCTTTCTGTATTGTTCATATTCATTAATTTATACACCCCAGTAGTGTTCCGTTATATTTATATGCCACCATCTGTTTAGTGATTCCCTAATCTATGGTGATCTATATTGTTTCTAGAATTTTTTTTTCTTTAAACAAATACTTTATTAACTTCTGTTTTACATCATTCATTTCCGCCAGATTTTGAGTTACAATCATTTTCCCCCCATTATTCCCCTACCCAACCTCCCAGAATAGCAGTCTCACAAGATATCGCTTCCTCCAATCTGCTCTCTCCCATACCTTCTCCCATACCCCCATCGACTTTTCCATTAGAGGAAGATGAATCTTTGTGTCCCAATGCCTGCACATCTTATCTCCCAATTATAGGCAAAAGAGTATTAATAATAGTATTTATATATATATTTGAAACATTTAATGTTACGACCTCGAATTTCAGATCCATTTCCTTCCTCCCTTGTCACCCATTCCTTCTTGGGATATAAGTAATTCAGTATATGTTGTACATGTCTAGCTCTGCAAAACATTATCATAGTAGATATATTGTTCAAGGCTGCTTATAATTCCCTCCCACTCATCCCACCCCCCACCTGGTCCATTCCCTACATGATCCTGTCCCTCTTCTATAGTGGGTACTTCCAACCTCCCCTCACCCCAAGGATGCCCTCCCATCCATCATCTCTCCTCTCATCCCCCTTCCCCCTATCCTGCTGCAGGTTGAGATATCCCATTTAGTATGTATGTCATTTTCTCCCTGAACCAAATTCAATGTGAATGTGGTTTTGCCTTTTTAGCCTTCCTTATTCTCCCCCTCCTTTGCACCCACTTCCCCTACATGAGATAGTTTACCCTACCATGTCTCTCCCCATCTCCTCTTGCCACTTTCCTCTCTCACCTCATAATTTCATCCCTTGAGTACTCTCCCTTCCCAACAAAATCAACCTATGCCCTCTATCCATATATAACTGTAACCATATACACACACATTCACATATGTATTCATATGACCACACCCCTTCTTCCATTATTTTCATAGTGAGAAAGATATCATCAGTCACAGTTATTGCTTTTCCATATAGGAATGTAAATAGTTCAACTTTGATAAGTTCCTTTTGATTTCTTTTCCCTGATTACCTTCTCAGGCATCTCTTGCTTCTTGTGTCTGGATGTCAAATTTTCTATTCAACTCTGGTTTTTCCTCAAGAATGCTTGAAAGTCCTCTATTCCACTGAATGACCATATTTTCCCCTGAAACAAAATACTCAGTTTTGCTGGGTAGGTAACCCTTGGGTTCATTCCCAGTTCTTTTGCCCTCTGGAATATCATATTCCATGCCCTTCGATCCCTCAGTGTAGAAGCTGCCAGGTCCTGGGCTATTCTGATTGTGTTTCCACAATATTGAAATTGTTTCTTCCTGGCTGCTTGTAGTATTTTCTCCTTGATCTGGGGATTCTGGAACCTGGCTATAATATTCCTGGGAGTTTTCTTTTTGGGATCTTTTTCAGGAGGTGATCTGTGGATTCTTTCAACCTCTATTTTGCCCTCTGGATCTAAAACATCAGGCAGTTTTCCTTGAGAATTTCTTGAAGGGTGATTTCTAGGTTCTTTCCTTGATCATGGCTTTCAGGTAGTCCAATAATTTTTAAATTGTCTCTCCTGGATCTATTCTCCAGGTCAGTGGTTTTTCCCATGAGATATTTCACATTGCCTTCTAATCTTTCGTTTGTTTGGATCTGCTTAACAGCATCTTGATTTCTCATAAAGTCACTAGCTTCCATTTGCTCCAGTCTAACTCTGAAGGAATGAATCTCCTCAGTGAACTTTTGAGATTCTTTTTCCATCTGGCAAATTCGACTTTTTAAGGCATTCTTCTCCTCATTGCCCTTTTGGGCCTCCTTAGCCATTTGAGTTAGTCTATTTTTTAAGGTGTTATTTTCCTCAGTCAGGCTGTTGACCCTCATTTCATACTTTTCCTGCATCCTTCTCATTTCTCTTTCTAATTTTTCCTCCACTTCTCTTATTTGATTTTTAAAGTCCTTCTTAAGGTCCTCTATGGCCTGCAACCCGCTCATGTTTTCCCCTGGGGCTTTTGGAGCAGGACTTCTGACCTCACAGTCCTTTTCCCGCTCTACGCCCCCAAAATAGGAGTCTAGGGTTGCATTTTTCTGTTTCTTTTGCCTTGGCATGTTGCCACTTAATTGCTTGACTTTTGGGCTTGTTGCCACACTATGGCTTTAAGGCCAGATAGAGGAATTTTTGTCCCGAACTTGTGGGGGGCAACTTCTGTTTCTGGCAAGCTGTAAACTCACCCACAACTTCCACCCTAGATCACAATCCAGATCCAGGGAGGTTAAAGCAAGAGCGATTACCCCCCAAGACTGATCGCTGGATCTCCCCACGATTTGTAGGCTGGGAGCCGGAAATGCCTATGAAAACTACAAAATGGCGTGTCTCCTCAGCGGCTTCTAGCCCCCAGGGGAGGGAGCTGACGCATTCCCCAAATACAGGTCCCAAAGTCCATAGGACACTAACCTCTTACTTTGTCCTAGGCAAGTCTATGTTGATAATTCTGGAATCTCCACAGTTCCTGGTGTTCTGGGGTTCCTCCAGCCGGCTGCTGGCCCTGCCGCCTTGGGGCTAAAACCTCGGCTCACGTGGACCTGGGCTCGGCTCGGCTCCTGCGCTCTGCGCGCTGCCGGCTCCCAGACCACTGCGCTGGTCCTTCCTGCAGGGTGCTGGGCTGTCCTCAGCGGGAGGTTAGCTTCTCTGTGTCGTTCTGTGGGTGCTGGGACTCCAGAAGATTTTTCAGAGTCCTTTTTTACATAGTTTGTGGAGAATCTGGGGGCAGAGAGGCTTGGACGAGCTGTTTCTACTCCGCCATCTTGGCTCCGCCCCGTTTCTAGAATTTTTACTACCATAAAGAATCTTGCTATAACTATGTAAGTATGAATAGGATCTTTCTTTCCTTCTCTCTTTGACCTCCTTGCACTATATGCATAGATGTGGGATTTCTGGGTCAAAAGACTTGAATATTTGAGTAATTTTCTTTGTATAATTCCAATTGGCTTTCCAAAATGGTTGCACCAATTTATAGAAAAATGGAATATTACTGGGTTGTATTTCTTCCTCCTTCCTTTCTCCTTTCTTCTCTCTCTCCCTCCTTTCCTCCCTCCTTCCTTTTCCCTCCTTCCTTTCTTCCTTCCTTCCTTTCCTTCCTTCCTTTCCTTCCTTCCTTCTTTCCTTCCTTCCTTCCTTCCTTCCTTCCCCCCTCCCTCCCTCCCTTCCTTTCTTCCTTCCTTCCATGCAAGAAAAGATGCAACCTACCTGTCTACAGACCCAGGGAGGCATTGGTCAAACCATTTCACTTTTTCTAGATTAATACCTGCAAGTTGGTTTTTTATTTGTTTTGTTTTGTTTTTAACTTGGAATGTTTTCTTAGTACTTCAGAAAACATTCTCACAGGAGTGAGTAAACACCTTCCTTAAACTTTATGTGATAGATTTTCTATTCAAGTTGGACTTTATCTTTTTTTTTAATATGATACTGCTGTGAAGAGAGAATAAGGAAATTAATCCAGCTTTTGTAGTTGCAAATCATGATAAAGGATTTAGTAAAGCCCTCATCAGCAAGGATATTTATTGCATGTGCCATTTCTAACTGTCTCCTGCTGTGTGCAAACTCTACCTAATCCCCTTCCAAAGCCTACTGGTTTCAACATTTACTTTCTTTACTTATGTACAGGAGATGGAACGATTCTTCATATTTTTGTTCATTATTTCTAAATTGTTCACAAGGCATATATAAAATAAAATAATACCAGTTCTTTAAGTGTAATTCTATTTTTATTCACACACAGTTTTCCTTGGGGGCTAATTTTTTATAAGCCAAATTCTGGTTCATGTCCCTTAGCATTTTAACTTTGAAGACTGGACTAAAAATATTAATGTAAATACTTACATGTACATGGTATGTGTGTGTGAGAGAGAGAGAGAGAGAGAGAGAGAGAGAGAGAGAGAGAGAGAGACAGAGACAGACAGACAGAGACAGAGAGAGACAGACAGACAGACAGAGATAGACAGACAGACAGAGAAACAGAGGCAGAGAGACAGAGGACAGAATCAGAAAGAGACAGAGACAGAGAGATGTCTTCTAGCAAAAGTTCCCAACTCAAGAAGAACTATAGCTTTCAAAATTTTGGCATAGTTCCTTTTCAGAGAAGAAGAGCAGTCCCTACATATGTGTAAAATCCTAAGGAATTTAATATGGGTTTTATATTGTTTTTCAGAATACTGTTTCTACAGTACTGAAAATATATATGATCATTTTAATTGACTAGCTGCCTTGGGCACTACTGAACTTTTATTGCACCTCGTTTTTGATGATAGAAGAACTGTATGATGCTACACTGGGGTTGCAGAAACTGACGTGCTTGTGATTTCCCTTAATAGCTTTTGCTTTTTTGTCTTGTTTTTATATCAGACAATGCCACCAATCACCTTTCTTTAAAAATAAAGTGAAAAAATACTCCAGATTGCTCTAAGACCCATGTAACTTCAGACACAGATCAGAAAGTGCAGGTGTCAAGAAATGATGAAATGAATAATTTAAGAAGAAGCAAGAAGACCTTTATGAACTGATGCAGAGCAAAGTAAACAGAAAGAAAATAATTTGTGCAATGATAAGAATATTACTGGGAAAACAACTTTAGAACTCTGATCAATGCAGGGGTAAAACACAGGTTCAAAAGAGTGACTATTCACCTCCTGAGAGTCGAGAAACTTAATATATAGAAAGTGACTCGTGTGTTTTTGGACATGGCTTTTTTTTTGCTGGACTCTGTCATTATTTATTGAGGGATTTTTTTTTCTTTTTAATTTGCTCAAGGTAAAGAGAGTGGGTAGTAGGAGAAACAGTTGTTTTTTTTTTAATTGTGTTATTTGAAAAGTAAAAAATAAACTATTAAAGATAAAAAGAGTGAGGATCCCTTCATTGGCATATTTCATTCTGCTTGGTTTGGGGCTTCCTTTTCTCTGAACTACCTGCCAGTAGTACAGTGTGGCACGTACCACTAAAGAATCCGTAATTTAGGGCTCAGTTGTTCACTTCCTCCAGTCAGGAGACAACTCCTTGGGAGACAAATGGTCCAGCAGAAGGACAATTACCAGTGAACAAAGGAAAAGGAAACCTAAAGACTAGCTTTAATGGCAGCATTAGATCTACTAAACGAGGCAGGCTGTCCTAAAGGCATAGATCTTGGGCAGCATTTTTCCTTGATGATTTGTGATATGGTTACATTGAGTGTCCTTGTGGTCTCATATGCAGCAAGCATTACTTTGATTTTTTTTAGATTCATTTCATTCCACAGAGCACATACACACACAGAGGACTGAAGATGCTTGTGCTCCATGTACCATGCCTCCTTTAAACACACGTCTCTTCCTGTTGAGGGAGAACAAGTAGGATATGGAAGGGCCAATTTTAAATGGTGGAACAAATTCCTCCACTGATGCATTACAAAAAAATTAAAATGTACTTCATCTTTCTTCTACTCTTTATCATCAAATTAAGGTGGAGAATGCAGAATGCTGCACAATCTGTCAGATGCTGGGTTTTAGTTGATCAGTTTGACTCAACTGTTTTCTTTGTTACCATGGACTCTGTGAGGTTCTTGGGGTATTGAAACAAAACTAAAACAGCCCCTACTATCAAGGAGCTTATATTCCATTACGGGATACAAACTGCACTTACTGTTTTTCAATTATGTCTTACCTTGTGACCCCATTTAGGGTTTTCTTTACAAAGATATTGAAGGTGTTTGCTATTTCCTTCTTCAACTCATTTTACAGATAAAGAAACAGGCAAACAGGGTGTTAAGTGACTTACCCAGGGTCACACAGCTAGTAAGCCTCTGAGGCCTGATTTAAACTCAGGTCTTCTGGACTTCAGGCCTGTGTGAGCTAGCTGCCCTCGCTACAGAGATAAATAAATATAAAATATGTTCACAGTAATTTTGGGGGAGTGAGGAAATCACTAACAACTGAGAGGGACCAGTATTTCATGTGGGAAGTGGCACCTCAACTCTGCTTAGAAGAAGGCTAGGGATTCTGGGAGGTAGAGGAATGGAGAGAACACGAATAAAGGTACAGAAGTGAGAGACAGAAGGTTGTGTGTGAAGAACAACTATCAAGCCTAGAAAACAAAGAAAAGGTTCTTAAGGGGCAGAGGGTTGGTATATTGGCAAATGTCTGTGGTGTAAAAAGCAGAATACATTAATAAAACTTTTAAATCAGAGTAGAGATTTAAAAAAATAGTTTCTTGGCGTCTGCTAGGTGGTGCAGCGAATAGAGCACTAGCCCTGGAGTTAGGAGGACCTGAGTTCAAATCCAGCCTCAGACACTTAAAACTTACTAGCTGTGTGACTTTGGGCAAGTCACTTAACCCCAATAACCCTGCCTTCCCCCCTCCAAAGAGACAAAAAAAAAGTCTTTTTATTCAGAATTAAATATTCCTCATTTTCTTATACAAAGAACAAGAGACTTGCATAAGAAAACATTGAACTTCTATACATAATGGAATGATTCATTGTAGAAAATAAATATTCTTGTCTCTTACTTCTGATACTGACAGCTAATCTGTTGTGGGATCCTACTTATTCCCTACCCACTCCCCAATACTATCTCTCCCCTGAAATACATCATAAAGAAGAACACTTTTTTTTACATATTTGCACATGTATAACCTATTTCCTTCTCAGAGAGAGGACAGGGAGGGGGACAGGAGAGGGACGGGAGAAGGAGGGGGAGGGAGGGAGGGAAGGATTGAATTTGGAACTTAAAACGTTTTCTTAAAAATGTTAAAAATTGTTTTAACATGTAATTATATATATTTCAAAATATATATAAAAGGAAGAAAACTTCCATTCCCTCCATCCCTGACCGTTCTATTCCCCTTTGAAAATGAAAGGCAAGGGGCGGCTAGGTAGCGGCGCAGTGAGTAGAGCATCGGCCCTGGAGTCAGAAGGACCTGAGTTCGGATCTGGCCTCAGACACTTAAGGCACACAAACAAAAACCTAGCCATGTGACCTTGGGCAAGTTACTTAATCCCAATTGCCCTCCAAAAGAAAAAGAAAATGAAAGGCAAAATACAATAAATACATCTACAAGCTACTTCTGCCTGACTTTTGAATGTGGTGAAGTGAAACTAGAGTGGCCTAGTAATTGAAGTGCCAGACCTGCAGTCAGGAGGATTTGAGGCTCAAACCCCACCTCAGACACTCGCACACTTTGTCATGGCAGGCAAGGGACTTTGTGTCTATGAGATTCCGTTTCCTCATCTGTAGACAGGGACAATAATAAGACTATCATTCTCACAAGCTGTTGGAAGTTTTTTGTTTTGCTTTGTTTGATTTTTGGTCTTTGTTCTAATTCTGATCTCTTTAGAGCAAAAGCAAACATTTGATTCACTTGAACATTAAATTAGCCATTCTCTCTCTCTCTCCCTCTCCCTCTCTCTCTCTCTCTCTCTCTCTCTCTCTCTCTCTCTCTCTCTCTCTCTCTCTCTCTCTCTCTCTCTCTCTCTCTCTCTCTCTCTCTCTCTCTCTCTCTCTCTCTCTCTGCCTTTTTAAAGGCAATTGGGGTTAAGTGACTTTCCCAAGGTCACACAGCTAGTTTTTTTGTGTTAAGTGTCTGAGGCTGGATTTTAACTCAGGTCCTTCTGACTCCAGGGCCTGTGCTCTATTCACTGCATCACCTAGCCACCCCTTCCATTTTCTAGTTGACTCTTGATGATTTTATTTCTGATAGACATTTTAAAGTGAAGAAATAAAAGCCAAAAAGGCAAGGAGTTAAAATTGTCACAACAGTTACTGTTGGGGATTTGTTTTTCATACAGAAATTAATATGGATACTTTTTTCCTAGTTCCTTTCAAAAAAGAATTGAATTTTTTTTGTCTCCTCCTTAGAACTTAACTCATTATCTTTGACAAGATGAAACAAGTTGTCATGTTATCATAAGATTACATGGATCTAGAGCTAGAAGCCACCTCAGTTCATATAATCCAACCTCCTAATTTATAGGTTAGGAAATGGAGACCCCCAATGTGGTAGACAGAACACTGTGCCTGAATTCAGGAAGCTTTGAAGTCAGCCTTAAGCATTTACTAACTGTGTGACCCTGGGCAAGTCACTTAACCCTTGTCTGCCTCACTTTTCTCCTATGTAAAATGGGGATCATAATTGCACGTACCTATGAAGATTATTGTAAGGATCAAATGAGATAATATTTTAAAATGTTTTGCAAATTTTAAATTATATATATACATGATATATGTGTAAATATAATCTACACACACACATATACACACACTTGTGCCAGCTGTTATTATGTTACATGCTAGATATCACACAGGTGGCAAAAGCTAGGATATGAACCCAGGTGCTCTGTTGATAAATGTAATGGAAATGCAGATTTAAAGATCTTCCCTGCCCCTAGCTTAAGTGCACCTGGAGCCTGTGGTGGGAGGCTTGTTTTTCAGGAAAGCCCCCACCTTGATACTTTGTGATTGGGCAGTGGGTCAAGGAGGTTGTTACATTCTCTGAGCCAAGAGAAGGCTATATAAGCCCTGAGGAGAGGCTTTGCTTTGGGGCTCACTTTGAGAAGTGTTGTGTGATTTGACCAGATGAGACTCTGGGAAGCCGTTGTTGAGAGCCCCCCGGCTTTGAAAACCCAGATGTTGATGCTTCCCTCTCTGGTAACTGTGATTTGGTATTGATATAATGGTGGGACAGTTTGGAAGCCTGTCTGTTTGATCTGTAAGTTCTGTAACTCTGAAGTTCGGGGTGCTGACCTTTTTCCCCTGAACTAGGTAATGTATGTTTGTTTGATTAAAGTAAGCTTGTTAACCCATTTTGAGTTGCTTTCCTTTTGAAAAGCAGATCTAAGAACCTGTGTTGGCAGTCACCCTGGGGATATTGGGGTGCTTGCTGCTACAATAAATCCAACTCTTTTTCCAACATGTCTTGCTGCCCCCATTCAGTGTGAACCACTATAGCTTGCCAACTATTTCCCTTCTGTCCCCTCCCCCTACAACACAAGACCACACATCTCAAAAACTCCGTTAGGGCTTTTAAAAACAAAACCCCCAGAATTCTACTCCCCTTCTGCTACCCTACAGAGACAATGGTCTTGAAATGAAGAATGAGACATGCATTTTTCAACATGACCAATGTAGAAATTTGTTTTGCTGTACTATGAATATTTATTATGAGGGTTTTATTTTTCTTTTTCTTGGTCAATGAGAGGAGAGATAAATAAACAAAATGAATAAATTGAGCAAAACAAGATAAAAAACAAATCCATAGATGAATAAATAAATAAGTAAACCAATAAGTGAATGAATGAATGAATGAATGAATGAATGAACAGATACCCAGTCAACAGCCAACTAGATGAAGAGAATATAGTCTAATCAACCAAAGGAATACCAGAACTTAACTATGCAAGCTGAGAGCAAAGTCTTACCTGATCCAAGATTATTCTAGGGTCTTCCGAGATGATGGAATAATCTTTATTTTTCGTCACTTTCAGTTTGGGCAGATACATTGAGTTCTAGGATTTTGGAAGATTGGCAAGTGAATAATCAAAGCCCTGACAGCCAGACCTGTTACTAGCAATTTTTACATCTGGGGCAAACAGTAGGAATATGCTCTCAACTGAGAAGGAAGTAGACTGAGAGTAGAAGTCACCTAAAGCTCACCGTCTGATCAATTCCTATTTGAGAGAGTTATTCTTACCAACCAGATGTTAAGCTATTTATATGTTGCTGAAGGACTACAAGGGCCATCAGTACCCTCCATATTTCAATATTTGGGATAAAGCCTTTGTCTTCCAACCATGATTATAGCTATGATGACAATTATTGAGTTGTTTTATGTATTTTATCTTTTGATGTCCTCCCATCATTTAGCCACCATTTTTGATATTTCGCTTGAACTTGGAATAAAGGGTTCATGGACCCAAGATGGTATACTGGAAAAAACCCAGGATTTAGAATAAGAAAAAAAACCTGAATTCAAATCCTACACTGGCTATTACCTATATAGCCTTGGGAAAGTCACTTAACTTCCCTGGTACTCAGTTTCCCCATCTGTAAAACAAAGGTGTTGGACTAGCTGTCCTCTGAGGTCCCTCATAGCTTAGGTCTGTGACCTACCCACAAGCTCTATTTTGCTTCTTCTAACATTCTCATGACTTTTCTTGTCTGCCTTCTTATTCCCTGACCCATTAATTTCCCAAGTTGGCAGATGGGGATGAAGTCAATGGAAAGATCTTATCTAGTGCCTGACATTATCAGAGGCAAACATGCCCCCTACACTGTTTATCTCTGGAAAGGAGCCTTCCCTGTGGTTCTCTCTCTCCATTTCCTCAGATGATTAAAAAGGAGAGGTTTTCTCTTCTACCTCAATCATGATAAGGACAAAAAAAAGAGGGGATTATGGGGCAAGGAAACACAAAATTATCCACACAGGATGCTGTTGTTAACATTGATGTTCTTTTTTTTTTTTTCAAAAAACTACAAGAGTCAAGCAACCAGGTCTGCTTAACTTACTGACTCCAATGATCAGTAAGCATGCTTGTGGAAGAGATTATTAAATAATTGATTCTTGAACCATTATTTGTTTACTTTGGTAATATGTGAATTAAAATTGAGTTTTGAGGATCTCACTGAAGGAATTTCAACCCAGAGCCCTTCTTAAAATAGAGATGTCAGCCATCACAGCACAGAGGCATTCTCCAGTGACTTGACATTGTAGGTGCCTGGGAACATTTCTATGATACAGATAACAATGCAATCTACTCTCAGAAATTAAACTCTCGGAAAGTGTATGAGTGAGGATGTTTGTCTTGTGCAGCTTTATGTTGGAATAGCAAATGAACTGTCACTCTCTACATATAGTTCTTTCCAAAGACGATAGGAATCAAATATCTGACATATCTCGGGTGCACAGGGGTGACTTCTGATGCTCAAAACCCCTTTACTGCTTTGCATCCCACACTATGACACCAATCTGAGCTTCCTTCTGGGGAATCAAGAAAGACAGTACAAAGTAAATGCAATCCTAAAATGAGGGGATCCCCAGCCACCACTTTTATATATTCAGAAGTTCTGCTTCACAAAGCATTCAGTTCTTTCTGACATTGCAATCGGTAGCATCTCCTAGAATCTGCAAGGAAATGGGGTTGTACAAAACCATGTCCACCATATTTTGTGCATCTAGTATTCATGTTCTCTCATGTACCTCTCCCTTACCTGGGGTTTCCATAGGAAGACATCCTTGAAGAATGGATCAGTTCAGAGCAAAAAGTCACCTGAACCTGTAATTGATTCATAGACTTTTAGTGTTTGTTAAGAGAACTTAGAGATCACCAAGTTTAACCTTTCTGTTTTACAAACTGAGGCTCAAGGCAGTTAAGTGACAACCAAGAATGCATAAAAAGTAAGTGAGTTCCAGATTGTGAATTAACATCTTCTACTTCCAAATCTCACTCTCTTTCCACTGTACGGCTGCCCAGCAGGTTTCTAGGTTGATTGTTGTTGTTGTTTTTTCTTTCAAAAAATATGTGATCCAGAAACTATAAGAACACAATTAGAAAACATTTTTCCCACAAATAAAGTCAGATCTAAATTTATCAGTTGCTCATGGTTAGGCTGAGCTGATATAATAAAAATGACAATTTTATCTGAATTAATTTACCTATTTAGTGCCATACCAATCAAACTACCAAAATTTTTTATAAAGCTAGAAAAAATAATAACAAATTCATCTTAGAAGAGCAAAACATCCAGAATATCAAGGGAATTAATGAAAAGAAATGCTAGTGAAGGTGGCCTAGCTATACCAGATTTTAAACTGTATTAAAAGCAGCAGTCATTAAACTACTTGGTACTGGCTAAGAAATAGATTGGTGGATCAATGGAATAGGTTAAGACACAGTAGTCAATGACTATAGTAATCTACTATTTGATAAATCCAAAGACTCCAGCTTCTGGAATAAGAACTCAGTATTTGACAAAAACTGCTGGGAAAATTGGAAAATAAAGTAGGCATAGACTTGCACTGTATCCCAAAATAAAGTCAAAATGGGTTCACAATTTAGATATAAAGGCTGATACTATAAGCAATCTGGGAGAGCAAGGAGTAGTTTACCTGTGAGATTTATGAAGAGGAGAAGATTTTATGACTAAACAAGATATAGAACGTATTATGAAATACGAAATGGATAATTTTGATTACATTAAATTGAAAAGGTCTTGTACAAACAAAGCCAATGAAACCAATATTAGGAGGAAAGCAGAAAACTGGGAAAGAATTTTTACAACCAGTATCTCTGTTAAAGGCCTCATTGCTAAAATATATAGAGAACTGTGTCAAATTTATATTACAAGTCATTCTCTAATTGATAAATGGTCAAAGGATATGAACAGGTAGTTTTCAGAGAAAGAAATTTAAGATATCTATAAGTATATGAAAAAATGCTCTAAATCACTATTGATTAGAGAAATGCAAATCAAAACAACTCTTAGATACCACATCTTACTTGTCAGATTAGCTAACATGACAAATGTTAGCTATAAATGCTGGAGAAGATGTGGGAAAATTGGAACACTAGTACATTGTTGGTGGAGTTATAAACTGTTACAACCATTCTGGAGAGCAATTTGGAACTATGCCCAAAAGACTATAAAAATGTGCATATCCTTTAACACAGCAATACCACTTCTAGAGCTGTATCCCAAAGAGATCATACAAGTGGGAGGAGGACTAGTATGTACAAAAATATTTAGAGCAGCTCTTTTTGTGGGGGCAAAGAATTGGAAATTAAGGGGATACCCATCAATTGGGGAATGGGTGAACAAGTTGTGGTATGTGAATTTAATGAAATACTATTGTGCTGTAAAAAATGAGGAGCAAATGGATTTCAGAATAACCTGGAAAGACTCATATAAACTGATGCTGAGTGAGGGGAGCAGAACCAGGGGATCATTGTACACAATTACAGACACATTGTATCTGTGATGACTAACTTTGATAGACTTGGCCTCTCAGCAATACAACATTCCAAGACAACTCCAAAGGACTCATGTTGGAAAAAGCTATCCCCATCCAGAGAAAGAATTATGGAGGCTGAATGAAGATTAAAACAGACTATTTTGCTTTTTTTTTTTCTTTTTGGAGGGAAATTGGGGTTAAGTCACTTGCCCAAAGTCACACAGTTAGTAAATGTTAAGTGTCTGAGGCCGGATTTGAACTCAGGTGCTCCTGACTCTAGGGCTGGTGCTCTATTCACTGTGCCACCTAGCTGTTCCAACAGTCTTTATTCTCAAGAAGCACAAAGTCCAGTGGGGGTGAGGGGCGTGAGAGGGGCCAGCATGCAAACAATTATACATGACCAAAATATATACAGTATAAATTGGAAATAATCAATAGAAATAAGACACTAGAATTAAGAAGAATTGGGAAAGGCTCTTTTACAGAAAGTGGGATTTTAGCTAGGATTTGAAGGAAGCCAAGGAATCCAGATGGAGGTGATGAGGGAAAGAATTCCAGACTTTGCTCTAGAAGCCCTACCCCAGGGCTAGGGCTTTGTGAAGCTTCTCAGAAACAATTAATGACTAAACCAGTCTGTGGGCAGGCACTAAACTACTGAGATAAAATTAAATGTCCTCTGGTCACAGCTCCCTATGAGATGTCAAAATAATTTGCCATGTAATTTTAGCCCAGCTCAAAATCTAGTTCAAAAAAGGGGAAATGGAGGTACTAGAACACATCATGTTATTCCTTCATCATCCTCTAGAGGCCGCTTGGAAAAGCCAAGATGGAATTCTATCTTGCCCCACTCTGGGCACCATGCTTTTTTTCTTCCTATAAACTGGTAACAAGAACACCGACCTCATCTCCGGAGTGCTGTAAAGAATTGCCTTTTTTTGAAAAAGGAATATATAAGTTCAGGCAGTCTGAAAATGAAGAGAAGCATCATAAAAGTCTAGGGAACCTGACAGATTTATTTATTTATTTTAAAATCATTTTTGAGATGTCCTTCAGTAAGAAGATATACTTTATTATGGTTCATTTTAGATACTCTACAAGGATCTATAAAGAGTATTTATTAAGCATGAATTCTTTGGGAAGTGCCCTCTAGTGCAAAATTTATTCAAACACAAAGCTAAACATATTTCTTCTTTGCTACCTATAATTTTTTTTTTGTTTTATTTAAGGGGACTGGGTTGGTCAAATAGCTGATCTTTTGGGCTTACAGAAATATAGTATGGTACAGTGGATAAAGAACTGACTAGAAGAGTCCAGGAGAACTGGGTTTTAAACCTGTTCTGTCACTTACTAGGTGTGTGACTGTGACTCAGTCTCTTTGAGCCTCAGGAAGTTCCATAAGATTCCAAGTTATATCTGGGTTATGACTAAAATCACAGGTCCTTGACATAGTTTGAGTTTCTAGGATGGCTGTGGAGAGGAAGGTCCCTTTTGCTTTTAAAACTTACAAATTAAAAAAAAAATCTAAAACTTACTATTTTACATAATGAGCTTAAGAAAAATAATCAAATTAAAATAACTGATTTTATTGTGATTATGATATTAAAAGCTAAACTTGGATAGCATTAAGTGACCACCCTGATATATTATAAATGAATGCTGTTTTTTAAATTTAACATCAGGCTACCTGAAGAAGGTTTTTGTTGAGTCAATGTAGAAGGAACATATTAATAAGAGTACCCAGGACAGAAAAGAGTTACTTTCCAACCACAATGCAGTACAGATGAGGCAAGGCAGTCAATGAAGATGCCCTCAGTGTGTACTGTGTCAGTACCTGTGTAATGTGTACTGTGCCCTATCTGTGGGACAGCCAGGATGTGAAATTCAGTAGGGAGGTCATGGGAGAAAACTGAAGGAAAAGTGGATGGAGGGCTGGTAGGTAAAACCTGAGGAAGTTATAGTTTCCTCTTCCTCTGTGCCCCTAAGTGTGATCATGGATGTGACTGCCTATTATGGAAAAGTATAGAAAAGACTTCTAGTCTAGAAGAATTCAAAGTATAGTGCTGGGACCCTTGGGAGTGGGGGTCTCCAAGACTCTTTCAAGAGGTCTGGGAGGTCAGAACTATTTTCATAATAATACTAAGATATTTTGATTTCGGATATGGTAAATATCAACAGATATAATTCATATAAACAAAATTTTGGGGAGACCTCAATAATTTTTTTAAATATAAAAGGGTCCTGAGACAAAAAATGTTGAAAACTTCTAATGTACTCTAACTTCATTTTACAGTTGAAGAAACTGAGGCCCAGAGAGACTTGCCTTCGATGATGCAGGTAGTAAGCACCCAAGGCAAGATCTGAATCCTAGTCCTTGAACTCCACAGCCAAGGGCTCTTTCTACAATACTATGGTATCAATGTCAGCAGAGGAACTTAATAAAGAATACTTTTCAGTCTCTAAAGAATGGTGTTTCTCTATATTCATAGTAACTGATACCTGATTCCCCAGCATTCAGGAAGGAGAAGCAGCAGCAGCCTTGCTTCTTGAAATTACTCTCAGATAGCTTCAAGCAAAGAGTAACGGAGGAAAGGAAGTCAGAGTTGGGAACATGACTTGGGAGAATGGGGGCTGGACAAGGAACCAAGGGCCTTAATAAGGGACAAGTGCAGGCTTTGTGTGAGTGAGTAATTCAGAGAACTAGAGGTATCAGAGGTTCTAGCTGGAGAGCAGAATTTCAAAGTTCCAGTTCATGGAAGTGGTACAATTTCCATTTCATGAGTCACTGATTGCTATAGTGTGGTTGTATCTTTGTGTGGATGGAATGGGGTGAAGAAGGGAGTTGAGTATTAAGTGGGAGAGGAATTCTGTTGTCAGATTGTCAGAGTGGTTTTCTACATCAAGGGTCAGCTATAGCTCATAGACTAAATCCAGCCCCACATCGTGTTTTTATACAGCTGGTGAGGTAAGAATGGTTTTTACATTTTAAAATCAAACAAAATGTAAGAAAACAATCCAAAACATTCTTATCTTATGGGCCATACAAAGCCAGATGGTGAGCCAGATTTGACCCATGGACCATTGTTTGCTATCCTCTGGTCTATGTGGTGATGAGAGGGAATGAGATGGAGAAGAAAACCATGAGCCTGTAGAAAAAAAATGGAAGAGTGATGTGGAGGTGAGCAGATACCATCAACAAGAGCAGAGAGGGGATAATATAAGAGATGCTGACTACAGAATTGACATGGTATACTAGGCCTAGTATATCTGAAAAGGAAAGGTCTCCTCAAAGTATCAGAAAATTTCCAGGGACAACAAATTCCACATTGACAGTCCTTAACTGAGGAAGCCCCTCAGAGTGATTCTTATTTGTATGCCAACCTAATCCATAGGCAGATACTGATGATCTTGGGCAAGGCAAATTTTGGAAGGATCTTCTAACATGAAGAACAAAGAATTAATTTAATACAAGCACTAGACAGAGAACTTCTCAAGTGCCTCATTACCTGCTCATTATAGTTTATGAAATGTCTCACCACACCATCAGATTTTAGTCTGACTAGGTTTGAGGGTACATTCTTTAACTAAGTACTGAAACTCTTTCTTTCTTTTTTTCCCCCTTACAGCAAAAGAGCTTTAAAAGTATTGTCTCATTTTTATTCTAAGGGGAAAAAAGAAAGAAAAAGGATTTCAGTATCTAGTTTTGCCCTCAAACTTTGTCTAGTTTTCAAATCAAGGACATTGGTCCCTCCTTGTAAGTTCCCAGTTCCTTGGTGCCAATAGGGATTAATATCTTCCTGCAAATGATTAATTAATTGAAGAAAATGTAGTGAGTGAAGTATTTTTGGTCAAGGGGACATTTAAGTTGACCTTGAATAATGACAAACAGGCTTATGCCTAGTAATCACTCAACTGAGACTGCTCTCTCCAACATTAGCAGTGATGTATTAATTGCCAAACCCAAAGATCTTTTCTTAGTCCTTCTTCTTAACCTCTGTAGCATTTAACACTGTTGATCACCCACTTCCTAGCCATCCTCTCTGGCTTTGCATGACAATGCTTTCCTCCTCCTACCTGTCTCCTTATTCCTCCTCACTCTCCCTTGTAAGATCATCAACTTTGTCTCATCTGTAACCTTAGGTGTATCACAGAACTCTGCCTTGGGCCCTTTTCTCTTTTTTCTCCACACATTCTGTCTTGGGGATCTCATTAGCTCCCTTGGGCCCACTTAGGGGCTCCTCTTTGAAGAGAAGCCCTAGCTCTATCTAATCCTACTCTCTGTCCTAATTCCAGTCCCACAGCACCAGTTCACTATTGGACATGTCCACCTGGTTATCACATAGATATCTCAAACTTAACATATCCAGTGCCTGGTACATAGCAGGCGCTTTATAGTTATTTATTAACTGAAAACAAAATTCACTGTCTTTCCAAAACAAACAAAAACTTGCTCCTCCCTAAAATATATTTCTGTGATAGTCACCATTATACCCCCCAGCACCCTGGGTTGCAACTTCATGGTCATCTTTGATTTTTCCCTCTCCCTCATCCTTCACATCCAAACAGTTCTCCAATCTTGAAAATTCCACCTCCACAACATATCTTGTATCCATTCTTTTCTCTCTACAGTTATGGCCACCAGGTTCTTATTATCTCTCACCTGGACTAATGGACCCCTTAATTGATCCCCCTTCCTCCAGTCTCTCCTTTCCAATCACAGAGCTGCCAAGTTAATATTCCTAAAGCAAAATCCTGACCTTCTTACTCTCTTGCTCAAGAAACTCCAGTGGCTGCCTCTTACCTCTATGATAAAAATACAAGCTCCATCATTTGAATTTTAAAATCCCTTAGAGTTTTGCATTAATCTGACTTTTCAAGTTTATTAAACACTACTCTTCATGCACTCCGTATTCCAATCAAACTGCTTGTTATTCTCTGAGCACATTTCATCCCCTGTCTCCATGGTTTTTGCACAGAAAGTACCCTTCCATTTTTCTGACTTGTGCTGGTTTACCCCTCCTTAGGCAGCCTGATGGGCCTCTGGCCCTCCATCCAGGGGCTCATCATATTGGTGCTGGATTTGCTGTGGACTCCCAACTGACTTAGGCCACTGCAGCTCAGAACTCCTGAACTCGAGGAATTCACCAGCCTCAGTGTCCCCACTAATAGGAATTTTAGGTATGTGCCACCACATTCAACTATTATCCCCATTTTAATAGAAGACTAGAAAATCACCATTTTGTGGTTAGAGACATGGTCCTATTTTAACCATGGTAGTATAAAACTAGGTTTGAATGAGATCTAAATTTATAAACAAAATGGCTTGGTAGAAAGGATGTTGAAAGAGAGAAGAGAAAATTGAAAGGGAAATTGGGGCAGGTGATGGGGATTTAGATCTTCACATTTTTTTTCTCAAAATTTGAGTTACAACAGAGAGGATAAATTAACCTATTTAGTGAACTTGGGATCCTATTCAGGAGTGGAGAACCTGCAGCCTCGAGGCCATATTTAAGTTCCCAAGTGTGGCCTTTTGACTGAATCCAAGGTTCAGTCTTGTTCTGTGAAGTTTGGATTCAGTCAAAGAGTCACACTTAAGGACTTAGAGGGCCACATATGGCCTCGAGACTGCAGGTTACCCACCCGTGTAGATGAAAAACCTAGGCTACCAAATTTCATGTTTTACATGATTTTGCCCTTTTAGTTTCTCTGATATAACAAAAGCAGGTCAGATGGGATGAAGACTATATTTTCCCATGAAGATATGAAAATCTATAGGCCTAGTTGAAGTAGTCAAGGACTACACACACAAAAGCAAACAAAGGCACCTAATAATACACAGTAATAGCATACTGCTGGGCTTTTAAAATCCTATGTCACAAACAAAATTGTTTAGTACCTTCACTTTGCAGCAAGTTACACCTTTTTGATCACTGAAGACAGAAGTGGCTTTAGGAACCCATCTTTCCTGGGCTCTGTCTCTCATAAATACTCCAAGGTTTCTGACCTTTAATGTTATATGCTAAATATAATTCTCTGGTTTACCTTTCTGCAGTGGAACACAACAGCTGTTACAAGCTCAAGAACTCAACTTTATATGGTTCATTCAGGTTTTTTTTTATTTTTTTATTTTTTAAAGCAATTGGGGTTAAGTAACTTGCTCAAGGTTACACGGCTAGTCATTATTTGTGTGTGGGTGCTCATTTTCTGAGGCCGGATCTGATCTCGGGTCATCCCAACTCCGAGGCCGGCGCTCTTACTCACTGCGCCACCTAGCCGCCCCTTTAGGGCAATTGGGGTTAAGTAACTTGCCCAAGGTTACATGGCTAGGTTTTATTTTTGTTTGTGTGGATTAAGTGTCTGAGGCTCCGAACTCAGGTCCTTCTGATTCCAGGGCCAGCGCTCTATTCACTGCTCCACCTAGCCGCCCCTCATTCAGGTTTTAACTGAGCCTCACTAAGGCATTGGGATCTTTTGGTAACAGCCAACATTTCCATAGTACCTTTGCAGAAAGAGGACTAGCTCTAGAGTCAGAAGATTTTGGTTCAAATCTTTCCTCTGATGCTTGAGTGACCTTGGATAAATCACAAGACTGTCAGTCCTATAAAATGAAGGGATTGGATTAGACGGATTGTGAAGCCCCCTTCCAGCTCTCCATGAGCATCCTTGACACTGAACCACCTTGTGAT
The DNA here is from genome assembly GCA_011680675.1 of Gymnobelideus leadbeateri. NCBI lineage: Eukaryota > Metazoa > Chordata > Mammalia > Diprotodontia > Petauridae > Gymnobelideus > Gymnobelideus leadbeateri. The sequence goes on along the minus strand of WOXC01004406.1, from coordinate 46,686 downwards.
GTAGAGAATGTAAATGTCATCATCACCACCATCTTACCTAAGAAGAAACTAAAGTTCAGGGAGGTGAAGCAACTGGTCTAATGTTACATTGTTAGGGTGAGGATAAAAAAAAAGACAAGCCAAGATTGGAACTCAGGTCTTTTGACTCCATTTCCAGTGAATTCTTCACTGCACCACAGTCATTATTTTCAGTGGTCATGAAAATTCCATATAGGTTTATAGGGACTGACTGATTAATGAAAAAAACTTGTGATCCAGTGACACTGGCCTCCTTGGTCCCAACACAAAAGACTCCATCTCCAGATCTAGGGCATTTTCACTGGCTGTCACCCATGCCTGGAATTCTCTCTTTCCTCCTGTCTGCCTCCTGGCATCAAGTCTCAGCTAAAATCCCACTTTCTTCAGGAAATATTAATTACTTATTAATTAAATACTTAATTCTAGAACTTTCCCTCTGCTGAGCATTTCCAGTTCATCCTGTATAGAGATTGTTTCTACATAGTTATTTGCATACTATCTACCCCCATTAGACTATGAGCCCTTTGAGAGCAAGAACTGTCTTTTGCTTTTCTTTGCATCCCCAGTGCTTATCACAGTGATTGGAACAAAGTAGAAGCTTAATAAATGTCTATTTGACTGCCTTGTGAATCAGTTTACCTTAAGGCATCATCCTTAGCTGACTATCAACTTGGCAGTCAAGAGGTTGTACAATTTGATCCCTTGTTCAATCTACCTTGCTCCCCAGGAATTTGATAAACACACACACACACACACACACACACACACACACACACACACACAAGCAAAAACAAAAACTCCTTTTTCTCTAACCAGACTCTCACCCACATATACCACATGTGAAAAAATCTGGGGCTTTTAGTAGAATTATTTAATATGAGTCAACAGTGTGGCATGTCAACCAGAACTAGAATAGCCTTCAGCTAGATTAAGAGGATCACAGAGTCCAAATTAGAGTGATAGTAGTCTCAGTTTACTATGGTCAGACCATAGCTAGAGCAGTGGAGTTTTAAAAATGTATTTGCTTGTTTCTTTGATTTCTAAGGACTGACCAAGAGGGTAAAGGGACCATACCAAAAGGGAATCCATTTAGGAATCTGATCATGGTTAGTCTAGAAAAATTTAGAGGGAACAAGAATGATCTTTTCAAAAGACTAAGAATGTGGGAAAAGAATTAGGCTTATTCTGTCTCACATGAGAAGCCAGAATTTAGTTCAGTGACTAGAAGTTTTAGAGAGGTAAATTATATATGGAGACAATGCAAAACTTTCTAATAGCTGTCTGAAAGTGTAATGGGTTGCTTCAAGACCTAGTAGTTTCACTACTATGAGCGGACTTTAAATTAAGGCTGGGTTACTTTTTGCTTCAGGTATTATAAAGGGGATTCCTGTTTTGTTAAGAATTATGATTTCTGAGGTCCCTGTCAAAGCTATGATTCTGTGAAACCATGAGTAGGAAACTGAAGGACTGAGGGCACAGCTGGCATTTGTGTAACTTCTGATTGATGGTAAAGAATTAGGGAAAATAAAGGTAGGGAAGGGGGAGAATACACAAAGGTTATACCAGAAGAAAATTGTCAGTAGATGAGAATTAGTTTTCTGGACCATGGCTAAGCTCACAGGAACAAATGGCTTTTGTCTAGTGATGGGGTGCATCTAAGGAAGTATAAGAAAAAAATATTTGCCTGGAGGCTTACTGATTTCATCAGAAAGGCTTTAAACTGAAAATTGAGGAGGAAGAGAAAAGTGCTCAGATATAATTTCTAAATTAGATAGCTTGAACAGTGAAAGCTTGAAACAGGCAAAATAGTTGTGACAATTTCTAGCAATTTACAAGAGAAAAAACCAAATGGAATGGGGGGAAAAGAAAACTGTGGCTTTGTATAGCTATGTACCATTATGAGGATTATAGGTAATATTCCATTCAACTGACATTCACTAAGTCCCTAGTGTGTGCAAGACTCTGTTCTAGAAGCTGAGGATATAAAATCAAACAAAATAGACCATACCTTCAAGGAGTTTGCATCCCATCAGGGGAGAGAAGAAAAGGAATATGACATTTATACAAATAAGTATCATATAAGATGGGAAGTGGTGGGGGAAAGTATTTTAGGAATTTTTGAAGACAGCAAAAACAATTTTAGCTAGAGGAAATCAGGGAAAGCTCCATGAAGGAGGCAGTACTTGCTCTGAGCCTTGATGGAAGATTAGGATTCAGAAGGGCAGAGATGAGGAAATGGTACATTTTAGGAATTGGGGGATGGGAGAGGGAATTGCAAGCATAATGGACAAACTGTATGAATTGAAGGAGGCAGGAGGTGGCAAGTTGAGTTTGGGAAAGAATTAGTGGTCCAGTTTGGCTGGTTCAATGATTGTGAAGAAGAACAAGGTGAATTAACAAAGTGTTCTTAGGATCTTAATGCAATTTACAAATAAAATCTCCTCAAGAATGAATGCTATTTTCTACTCCTCCCACCAAATGAGGAAAGTGCATGATCGTGGTCTTCATCATCATCATCATCATCATCATCACCATCACCATCACAACCATCATCACCATCTCTTTCTATAACATTTTAAATGGTACACATATCACAGGTAAGGTCTACATATCATATCTCATTTTAATTTCACAAATACCTAGTAAGGTATCTAAGGTAAGATTCTAACTGAAGTCTTACTGACTTTAACCCTCTTTCTGAAACACCAGCTGCTATGGACCACAGAACAGGTACAAAGTCAGGGTATTATGATGGTGGGGAACTTCAAATATCTGAACATCTGCTTGACATCACTATTTACTACAGTCAGATCATCTGATAAATTCTTGCCTTGCTTTGCTAATAATTTCCTCTTAGAAATAAGGCATAGTCTGGTATGTAGCCTTTATGAAAGCAGATTTTAAAAAAATAGAGAGAAAGTAAACATGATTTCAAGGCGTGGATTCAAAAACATTATTGTCTCAACTGAAGAAAGACTCTCAGTGATAAAATCCTGCTGATGAAATGACAAATGATTTTGATGGTGAAGAAAAGAGGGAATAGAATGAAATCAATACTTCTCTACTGGGAGTTTTCAGAGACCACAGAGTCAGACATAGTGGTCTTCTGTGCTACTCTGAATGCTGACACTGGTGAATCTCTTGAGATAAGAATGTGAGTTTTGTGCCATAGTGTGCTATACCAATGTGGTGTCCACACCATGTCAGTCATCAAATCAATATGGTAAGCTTCCTAGGGGTAGAGATCCACCAAGTTGAGTAAGAAGGGGTGAACTGGTCCAGGTTGGAAATGGAGAAGTTAAAAGTCACATGCCAATTAGTAGTAGGGTCAGCTTGTATGTAGCCTCTGTACTTACAGTCTAAGCAAGATAAGGAAACCCAGTATATATACATACATACATACAGCTGTATATGTAAAAGCACATGTAGAGAAAAGATGGAAGGACCTATAACTATATAATATAAAAGAATGACATGGTCCACCAAGAATAATGTTGGAAAAGCTAATGCCCAATATGAAGAATGACAAAGATAATCAAAAGGGCATTTTTAAATAAAGATCTATGTTGGGAGTAAAGAGACCAAAGGAGAGAAAGACCTAATTCTTGGGTTAGATAGGAAAAAGAATAACAGATGATGAGACAAATAGAACTACTAAACTCCTATTGATGTATTAATTAAGTTTCACTTAAATTTTAAAACTAAAATTTCTGATTTATCTATCAAGGGGAATTATCTTTTTTGTTTCTTTTTTTTTGCTTTTTGGAGGACAATTGGGGTTAAGTGACTTGCCCAAGGTCACACAGCTAGTTTTTGTGTTAAGTGTCTGAGGCTGGATTTGAACTCAGGTCCTCCTGACTCCAGGGCCAGTGCTCTATTCACTGCACCACCTAGCCACCCTAGAGGAATGATCTTTAGAAGGAAAGGAAGATAGAAAAAAAATTTAAAGGGGAAATTGAAGCCCAAGGTAAGTGAGGTATTAAAACATCACATTTCCTCCCTGAATGAGGTCAAGTTGTCTGGCCAAAAAGAGTTCTGCTTCAGGGTACTGAGTTGGAGGATGTGATGACTCAACTGCCATTGGTGATCTTTTGAATAACTTCAGAGAACAGATGTGCCGGGACAAGATGGACATATGCCATTCTAATAAAAGGGAAGAAGGTAAATTGTGCAAACTGTGGCCCATTGAGTTTGACGCTGATTCCTCTGAAAGTCCTAGAAGAGATCATTAAATAGATTTGTGTGAAGACTTGGAAAGAAAATCAGTGATCACTACAAGCTATCAAGAGTTTGCTGAGAACAAGTCAAACCAGACTAACATTTTCAGAGTTGCTAGACTCGGAGATCTAAGAAATGCCATCTGCATCATATGTCTGAATTTCAAAAACATTCGACAATTTCTCATTATAGTTTTATTTAAAATGGAGAAATGTGGGTTGTTTTATGCATTATTTTGCATTGGTAACCAGAGCATCATAAAACAGTTATTGTGATTATCACATGGCGAAAAAAAGGTTGTATGGTTTTAAGACACTTATGGCAAACAAGTTTTTGGAGGAGAGCCTTTAAAGCTATGCTTTGCGTTACCAAGTAAAATTAACACTTCTTTGCAATCAGCAATTGATAAACACAATGGAATATTGTATTCTTTATACCAAGATAGGTGGTAGAGTGGATAGGGTTGTGCTAGGCCTAGAGTCAGGAAGACCTAAATTCAAATCCAGTCCCAAATACTAATTAGTTGTGACTTAACTCCTCTCCTCTCCTCCCCTCCCCTCCCCTCTCCTTCCCTCCTCTCCTCTCCTCCCCTCCCCTCTCTTGCCCTCCCCTCCCTCTCCCTCCCCTCCCCTCTCCTCTCCTCCCCTCCCCTCCCCCCTCTCACTCCCCTCCCTTACTCCCTCCCCTCTCCTCTCCTCTCCTCTCCTCTCCTCTCCTCTCCTCTCCTCTCCTCTCCTCTCCTCTCCTCTCCTCTCCTCTCCTCTCCTCTCCTCTCCTCTCCTCTCCTTTCTTCTTTCCTATAATCTCACTATAAAGAGATGATCAGCTGTAGAGACTCATTTGCAAATGTCTGTCCCCTTTTCAAATTTTCTTCAAGGTCACTCTAGAACATGCATAAACCATTCTCATAAATATTCCAAACAGATGAGAAAGTAGTATTATAAGCAAGTTTTATTAATCCACTCGGGTTTTTGGTAATAATGTTGTCCCTGAGTTTTTTCCATTCCTTTGGAATCTTCTCTTTTTTGTAATATCTTGAAAATTGATTCCTAAGTGACTATAAATTCTTACATGTAGGTTGAAAAATTCATGTAACATTTGATTTTGTTCTTTCTCTCCTTAGATATCATTAGCTCCCATTAATCTCACTTCCACAGCACTTCTGGTGTTAATTACTTGCTTTTTGTTACTACTGCCATCACTAGGCCCTCAGATCACAAGATCATAGGATTTTGAGAGCTGGAAGGAACTTTTAAAGATAATTTAAATAAACCTACTCCTCTTACATGTGACATAGATTCACACTTGAATAATACCTGCAGGGGGATAATATGTGTCACCATCTCAAAGCATATATATAATCTCGGATTCAGAAATGGAGTATAGTTAACTGAGTGTAACTGCCACATTTCCCACCAGGTGGCACAATAACTGAGGCACCAACCCAGCCCTGGATCAATTATTCTCTTAGCATCTTTTCCATGTGGTATCCCTTTTCTAAGAGGCAGCAGTAGCCCTTTCGGCCACTAGGCAATGTCAACCTGAAAATGCTGTAACTGCTTCCACCCCCAATGTGGCAGTCTGGAACTTCAGAACTCAGCTCCTAAATGACTCTTATTAATACCTTGCTAGCTGGTTCCAAATTTAATCTAGGGCACTGAATAGAATGTTGTTTAAGAGATGGAGAAGTGAAATTCGCTGAATCTGATTGAATCCAATGAAATATTTCACTCTTTCCCATAACTTCCCAATAAATTCAAAGACTTAGTATGTTGAAATCACATAATTTATTTTATAAAATATGGAGAAATGAAAATTATACCAAATACTTGTATGTAGAGAGGTTGCAATCAACGCTCTCTTCACTTAGGACTCCTTCCCTATCCCTCCCAGATCTTCAGGTGTAGATGGGAAGAGTCTTGACCTTATGTAGCTCCTTCTTATGAAAATGAATGGGTGAAAAGGGAAAAGGAATTCTCTGTTTCAGATGTATGAATTAAAAAAAAAAGGCCAGTCATGTGTTGTTGAATTGTATTCAACTCTTCATGAACTCATTTGGGGTTTTCTTTGGCAAAGATATCAGAATAGTTTGCCATTTCCTTCTCCAGCTCGTTTTTCAAATGAGGAGCTGAGCCAAACTGCATTAAGTGACTTGCCCAGGGTCATACAGCTAGCTAGTAAGTGTCTGAGGCCAGATTTGAACTCATGAAAAATCTTTTTGATTCTCAGCCCAGTGCTCCATCAACTACACCACCCAGCTGCCCATTAAATTCCTGTGATGTGCTAGGTATTGTGCTAAGGGCTGGGGATTCAAGGAAAGGTAAAAGACCCTGCTCTCAAGGAGCAAACAATGATGTGTAAACAAGCTATGGACAGGATAAACTGAAGATGATAGAGGAGCAAGGTGCTAGATCAGTGTAAATTACTCTGCCAGCCTCTGTATCAGCTGTTTGGCCCTCGGATCTCCACAAAGATAAGAGGAAGAGGATGCTCGCCCCAAACAAATGAAAAAGATGAGATGTTAGAAAAGCTGTGACTTGATAATAAATAGGCAGGATGGGACCCAGACCAAGCTCTTTAGACTCCAAATTCAGGGCTCTTTTTGATATACTAAACCATCTGCCTGAACTATTGCAATTATCTTCCAACAAGGTACTCTTTCCTCCCCCATCTCTCCTTTCCAATCTTAACTAAAAGATAATTTTTTAAAGGTATAGATCTGTTCATGTCACTTTATTCAACCATCTTAAGTGGTTCCTCATTTCCCATTGAATAAATTATGAAACCCTTTGTAAAATAGAAGACATTGGAGGTTCAAAATGATTTCAAACATCTGGAATATCATCACATGAAAATGAAATTAGTTTTGTTTGGACCCGGGGGTAGCAACAATAAGTAGAAGTTAGGAGAGGAGCATTTTGACTTGATATAAAGAGCTTCTTAACAATTTAAAATGTCTACTTAACAATAAAGCACTATTGGCAGAGCTGTGAATTGGTCCAGCCATTCTGGAAAGCAATTGGAAATTATGTAAGGAAAATGATAAAATGTCTATTCCCTTTGACCCAAAGACCCCACTGTTAGCATATGTTCCAAGAAGACCAATGATAAAAAAAAAAGATAACTGTCTACAGTAGTCCTTTTTGTAGTAGCAAAGAACTGGAAACAAAGGAGATATTCATTGATGGGGGCATGGCTAAAATAGTTATAGTACATGAATGTAATAGAATAAATACTATTTGACTCTGAGAAATGATGAACGTGATGAATATGGAGAAACACTGAAATGCTTATATAAACTGATGCAAAGTAAAGTAAGCAGATCTGGAGGGCAGAGTGCATAGTCATTAAAAATGTAAATTGAAAGAATGACAATAAAATATTGAAAAAATGCTATGAAATTATGACTATGCTTATTCTTGGAGAAGAGATGAGAGGAATAATTATTCTCATTTTTTGCAATGTGGTGAGAGGAGATAGGTAGGTAGATGAGTAAGTGAATAGAAAGATAGATGTGGCATAGTAGAGTACTGGCCTTGTGGTCAGGAAAACTCATCTTCAAGAGTTCAAATCCAGATACCTACTCACTCCAATTCCTCATCTGGAAAAAGGAGATGATAAACCATTCCAGTATCTTTGCCAAGAAGACCTCTCATGGAGAGTTAGACACACCTGAATAACAACAACAAAAGAGATAAAGCATTTTTTAACCACTAAATATATACAAGGCCCTGTGCTAGATTCTGGGGATATGGATGTAAGAAAATAAAATGGTCTCTACTCTCACTTTTTATAGGGGAAGCTGAAATATAAAGACAAAACATACTGGGAAGGTAGAGAAGTCCAGAGAATGAACTGAGATGGGAGCAAGGTGAATATGACTTGGATTCCTCAAGAAATGGCAGTCCTGTCATTAGGAAAGCAGGCTTGGGGAAGAATCCCCCTAATGTGTGTATTAGGAGAGTTAGTTGAGCCAGGAGTGAAAGAATATATCTAGGTGATGTAAAAATAAAACACAGCCCCTCAAATTTACTTTAAAAAAGATGATACTAGTTTCTCCACTTCTGGCAGTCTTTATTTGGAGACTAGACAATATTCCTCATGGTATTATAGAACTTTTGCATATTCATCATGGTCATCATTTTTCCTAGCCAGATAGAGCTTCATTCTTCAGAATCAACCTTCTCCAGTGAGAAATAGTGGTGAAGATAAGGAGTAAACTACAACAGTCTCTTTGGCATCTCTTTCTAATGACCATGAGTTAAGTTTCCAGATGTTGGGAGACAAGGTGAAGGCAGTAGCGAAAAGAGGACCTGAGTTCGAAACTCTGGCTCTATTACTTCTGACCTTTGTGACACTGGGGGAGTCATTTAGCCTCTGATGCTTCCTTATCTAAGAAAGAGAAATGAGAGGCTTAAACTTGTATCTAGGAGGGAATCATTTTCTCCTTCCCCACTGTTCCTAATGGGATTTTGTTACAGACTCCCTCCCCTCCAACCCCATTTTCCTTATTTTTTTAAGAAGGGGGTGAGGAAGGAAGTCTCTGAACTCTAAGAGGAGAAAATTTCCTCTATAGAATCATTGTCATCATGTCATCCGATTACTTTCCTCAAAGCAGCTGGGTAAGGCAGGTAATTCTAGCCGTATTTGGCCCCTTGGACAAAAGAGCTATTTTACATTGCACCCCCAATGTGTTTTCTAATTCCCCTTAAAGAATCACTTGGCAAGATGGACTAGGGTAGCTCAGTTCAAGGAGAAAGCATTTGCATGGATACAAAGGCTCAGGGAAGATCATCAGCCAAAGTACTTCCGCTTTTAACTCAGTGAATGCATGGGTTCTCCTGGGCTCCTAATTATCTGTGACATTCTGATATGAGGCTTATAAATGGAAGAGGTGAATTTTCCTGGCCTCCTTCTGGTGCTCCACACATGTCCAATTATGCAGAAATGTCTCTAACAACTTCCCTGTTTTGTCAAAAACAGAAAAGAACAAGAGAGAAGAGTAGTTGAGGGGGAAACGACAATGAGACAGGCAAGAACAAAGCATCTTCAAACCAAGGGGGACAATGAATCTCGAAGTCAGCAAAAGGATGAGGACAGGAGAGGCAGTGGAGGATGGGCAGGGTCTAACATTCTTTCTTTGGGCCTAGGCTGCCAGATAAGGTGCTGATTGATAAAAGCAGTACCAGCCACCTTCCCCAGCCAGTTCTTGGTAATTTCCCATTCCAAATACCCTTCAGGTCGCTCTGTATAGCTCTTGTGTATTTCTGGTTATTTACATGCTGCTCTCCCATTAGAAAGTAAACTTCTTGAGGGTAGGGGCTGGTTCTGCCTTCTTTTTTTATCTCCAGAACTTGCACCAGTGCCTAGAACCTAGTCTGAACTTCATGGATGATTGACTAACAGGTAAAATCAGAGAATCCTAGAAAGTAGGAACGTCCTGGAAAGTGGGAACACCTGTACTGGCAGAAGCCACAGAAAGGGGAAATATGGAAGTATTTCTAACAAGGGGTAAAAAGAGTTCTCAGACTGTAGGTTTGTGGGTGGTGTAATTGTGGGTGTTTTGTTTTGCTTTAAGACTATGTGACTTTGGGGAAAATTACTTAGCCTTTCCTCAACCATTAAATGAGAGATTTGTACTAAGTGATCTTTAGGGCACCTCTCAGACCTAAAGCCCCATGATTCTATAATTTCCAAGACGGATTTCAGTGATCGAATTTGGGTATCACACTAATCCAGGAAGATGTTTTTGGTAAGGGGGTCTTTCTAGAGCTCTTCAAATCCTTACATATAGAAAACTACCTACTCCAATTTATGGCTAATTCGGTTTTGTCCAAAGTGGGCAGGGGGAGGACCAGTTCCCCTACCCCATCATTAGAAGGCACCAGCACTCATCCAGCTGGCTTATGTCAGCTGGCTGCTTTCACAGCCCTATAGTATACTAGGGTATGGGCAGATGCAGTAGAGGCCTTGATTAGGAATCATGTCAAATAGGAGGATCCTGGGAGACTCATAGTCATAGAAAAGGAAGGGAAGGGGAACAAGCATTTATTAAACACCTACTATGTACCCGGCACTGTGCTAAGTACTTTACAGACACAAACTCATTTGATCCTCACGAGGGGAGGTAATTGTGATTGTTATCCCCATTTTATAGTTGAGGAAACTGAGGCAGACAAAGGTGAAATGACTTGCCAGAGTCACACAGCTAGGAAGTATCTGAAGCTAGACAGGCTTACTGACTCTAACCATTGTACTACCTAGCCACCTACTCTGAGCTAGGCAACGTAGTAAGACAGAGGGCTTTTGTTATTACATGGAAATGCAATTGATTATGACACATGTAGTCAGGAAAAGAGAATCCAGAATCTGAGGCAAGCAGCACTCAAGCCTAGGGTCACTGTTGGCTCTAATGCCCACCCTTGCCATCTTTTTTGTTCTCTATATAGCTTAGGAAAGACAGAAACTAAAAGATGCCAATAGAAACCTGATGCCAGAAACATTGGAGGCCCAAGCTTTCTGGGGCTTGGGGGGGAGGGTGGGGATACTCACTCTTTTTCCTTCTCAGTTCAGAGAGATTACTGATCATGGAGATCGAGGATCTGGATTTGAATCTTGACCCCACCACTTACAAGTCATGTGAATGTGGGCAAGCCTCAGTTTCTTTAACTATAAAATGGGGATCATAGTGCTTATTGTGAGAAAACCTCTTTGTAAGCATTGTAGGAATGCAAAATATTAACATTATTGTTATCTAGTCACACATAACCAGGGTAGACATAGTCTCCCTAAAATTCAGAGTTGTTACAATTGGTCAGTATGAACAGAAGATTCACTAGTCCCTTGATGATGTACAATGCTGCAACTAGGGCAAAATCACTAGAGCTTTGTACCATAGTGGAAAATCTAAGAGTGGAAACAGAACCATCTAAGACATGCCTCTTCATGGGGTGGCTAGGTAGCGCAGTGAGTAGAGTGTCGGCCCTGGAGTCAGAAGGACCTGAGTTCGGATCCAGCCTCAGACACTTAAGATACACAAACAAAAACCTAGCCATGTGACCTTGGGCATTACTTAACCCCAACTGCCCTCCAAAAGGCAAAAAAAAAATAAAAATAAAAAGGCATGCCTCTTCTTTTTCCAAATCATCTGGGAAGTGGTTGCAGGCAGAGGGTGTATCCAGGGTATGTATTCTCCCCCTTCAAAAGAGTGGAAACTTCCCCATATCTTCCCCAACAAAATGCTCTACTACCTCTCCTGCTCTCCCACTTGTCCCAGGTTCAACAAATGCTTACTAAGGGTCTGATGGGAACACAGGTCCAATATCACAAGGAAATAAATGAAGTTTATCATATGATGAATTTGAAGTCACCGGGAAGTCCTTACTGATTATCTCCTTAAGCTCTCACAGTATCTAAGTTCTACCATTATAATTTATATTGGAAAATTTAAATGCATAGAGTTTTAGACCTGAAAGGGGCATTAGAGATTATCTAGGCCTGTGCCCTCATTTTATGGATGAGGAAATTAAGGGCCAGAGACGTAAAATTATTTTCTCAGGGTCACATAACCTTTTAAAATGAGACTGTATTGGGGACCACTATTAGACCTAATCCCCAAAGACACCAAAGAAAGAGGAAAACGGATCATATGTATCAAGGAATTGTAGTAGCTCTTTTCTTTGTGATGTTCAGAAACCTGAAAATTAAGAGGATGCCCATCACTTGGGGAATAACTGAACAGATTGTGACATATAAACATTATTGTAGCACCTTTGTGACATGAAATGACAAAAGGAATGGTTTTAGAGAAATCAGAGAAGACCTTTATGAACTGATGCAGAGTGAAGTGTGCAGATCCTAGAGAACTTGCAGGAAATTGTTTTGCTTGACTATGGATATCTTTTTTTTTCTTTTTCTTTTTTGCTTTTTGTAGGGCATTTGGGGTTACGTGACTTGCCCAAGGTCACGTGGCTAGATTTTTGTGTTAAGTGTCTGAGGCCAAATATGAACTCAGGTCCTCCTGACTCCAGGGCTCATGCTCTATTCACTGCACTACCTAGCTGCCCCTTCTTTTTGTCTTTTTAACAAAAATTACACTTTTGTTCATATTTTTTCAATTGAAGTAGGCAGGAGGGATAGAAAATAAATTTTTTCTAATTGAAATAAAATAAAAGATTGTCTTGCCAGTATATTGTAATGGTGATTGCCTTGTGATATGTCAGTTGAATTCCTCCAGATGGAATCTGCACTTGGGACAAGCTATATAAACAAACCCCCTTCCCACCACATTCTTAACACCTAAAAATAATCCACTGTAATAATGAAGTGTAAAGTCCTGGTCTCAGTGTACCCATCTAATAGCTTTAGTCATTTGTTCTTCCTCTTCCCAAATGTACCCATCTAATAGCTTTAGTCATTTGCTCTTCCTCTTCCCATATGGGCAATCTTCTATTGACAAGAGATGTACTGCTCAGGAAATTCCCTTTTTCTTGACAGGTTAGATGCCCCAACTCTTGAGTTTATGATTACCTTGCAGGCAATCCCTAACATTGATACTGTCTAGGTAGCTCTCCTTCTCTGGCTAGATGTTTCAATTCTGGGACCAATGTAATTGGAAAATATCCCCTCCCTTAACTAGGAATCTGGAAGTGTATTGTCCAGGAAATAACTTTTTGGGTCACATGAATAAAGACATCTACCTCAATGCAAGCTTTTGCCATTCCCTTAATGCCTTTGGGGGATAGAAACCTTGGACTTCTCTCCCTGTCATCTATTTTTCTCTTCAGTTATCTGGGGGGGGGGCAGATGGAGGCAAAAAAAGAGGAAAAAGAAGGCCAAAAGTCAATGAATAATTCCCTGTTACTGGCCAGCACAAAGCACTGATTCCTACAAGAGTGTGTACTCCCAACAACCAAGAGTCTGTACTAACAAATTCATGCATTTATATCAATCTTTTTTTGTGATGCTAGTGACTAAAAATTCAAATCCAGGAACTTTAAGCTTTAAGGCATTTACTTTGTTAACACCTTGGAAAATCTTTCAGTGAAACTCTCTAGGGGTGGGGAACCTGTGTCCCTTAATAAAAGGATGTGTTCTATAAAACTTGGACTCAGTCAAAAGGCTGCACCCAAGGACCTAGAAGACTATAAGTGGCCTCAAGATCAAAGTATCCCCACCCCTGCTTAGGAGATGCAAAGCATGGATCCATAATAACTAATTAACCTTAGGAGATATCCCTCCTCACTGAGATTTAATCAGATTTCCCAATTGATAGGCTCATCTTAGTTTAGATATTTCTAGTCTTTTCAACAAGGTGCCAATGAGAATGTTCACCTTCACTGAGAGGTGTAATCAAAAGTATTAGACAAAGGCTCACTACTCATAAACTTACCTAGTTAGTCAAGGAATTTCCTTGATAAATCCTCTCTACTTATTCACTATAAAAATATGCAATTCATTTTATATTTTAAAATATTATTCATTTGGGACAATAATTTATCTAGGCATATGGGCTCCTAACAGAATTGCTGTGAGAAAAATGTTTTGCTAACTTTAAAATTCTTTATAAATATCAGTTACATTGATGGTTATGATGATGATATGACTGTCAGAGCTATACTTTCATAATTTACATATATTAAGGGCTAACAGCTAACTCAATGGCTTCATAATGCCTCTAGGTTAAAACATAAACTCCTCTGTTTAGCTTTGAAAATCCTACGATACCTGACCAGAAGTCACATTTAATATTTCTCTCTCTTCTACATTCTCCAATTAAGTCAGAAAGGCCTTCTTTCTCTTTCTCCCACTCAACATTCCATTTGCATTGTCTGTACCTTTGCTTTGGCCATCCCACATGCTTGGAATACGCTCTCTCCTTAGAGTGGGCTAGTAGAGGCTATCTCTTCCTTTAAGGCAGAGTTTAAGTACATACTATTTTCTGCTTGAAGCCTCTGTGGATACCCCACACCCAACAACTGCTAATGCCCTCCCTTGAAAACCACCTATTGAGATAATGAGAGTTATCAAGGAGCTATCAAGAAAGAGGAATTAACTATTCAGGACTATGAATGGGAATTTATGTGTATCTTTCAGAGAAAGATGCTTATAGGAAAGTTTCTATTTTTTTTCCTTCTGAATTTAAAAACAAATTGTTTTATTTTTATCTAATTACATGTAAAAAATTAGCATTGACTTTTTAAAAATTTTGAGTTCCAAATTCTCTCCCTCCCTTCATTCTCCCCTTATTGAGGAGGAAAGTAGTTTGATATATGTTATACATGTGTAATCATGCAAAACAATCTATATTAGTCATGTTGTGAAAGAAAACACAGACCAAGAAGAAAAAAAGAAAAATTTAATTTTTTAAAAAATATACTTTGATTTGCTTTCAGACTCTATTAGTTCTTTCTTGAGGATAGACAGCATTTTTTTTTTTTATCATAAGTCCTTCAGAACTGTCTTGAATCATTGTATTGGTGAGAATGGCTAAGTTACTCACAGTTGATAATCATATAATATTGCTGTTACCTTGTATGACATTCTCCTGGTTCTGCTCATTTCACTTTGCCAACAGTTCATGTAAGTCTTTCCAGGTTTTTCTAAGAGCTTATTCATCATCATTTCTTATAGCACAGTAATATTCCCTCATAATCTGTAATGGTAATAGGAATTTGAAGATCTTCTCTGCTTCTTAATAAGCCTAAGGGAATTTGAAGACCTTCCCTGATTTGAAGGTCTTCCCCACCTCCTAATAGGCTAAATCTAATCACATGGAGCCTATAATGGAAGGAGTCTGATGGAGAGTGGAACAGAACTCACAGGAAGCTGGGAGTCAGAGCAGTTAGAGCTGGAGGGAGGAAAGGACGCACCCACGGAGACAGCTGGGTTCATGAGTGTTGGTTTGTAGGATGGTGTGACCCTCTGTGGTGTTATGGTGTATTAACTTCTTTGCTACTATGATGAAATTAGCCTTCTGGTTTTGGGATTTGGTTTTCTGGTGTCTGAATAAATGTTTTGCTTCTGTCTTCTATACTGAAAGTCTGTTATATTTTGCAATTGAGAACTATGCCCGATATATTCACAGTTATTGTGAATGTTGTGTTGGCACTACACAATCATATACCACAACTTGTCTAGTCATTCCCTAATTAATGGGTATTCCTTAATTTCCAATTCTTTGATAGAAAAAAGCTGGTATAAATATTTTTGTGCATATAGGATCTTTTCCTTTTTTTAATCTTTTGGATACAGACCTAGTAGTGGAATTGCTGGGTAAAAGGATATGCATAGTTTTATAGCCCTATGAGCATAGCTCCAAATTGCTCTATAGAATGGTTGAATCAGTTCACAACTCTATCAACAATGCATTAGTGTCTTCGTTTTCATACATACCCTTCAACATTAGTCATTTTCCTTTTCTGTCATATTAGCCAATCTGATAGGCCTCAGGTGGCACCTCAGAATTGTTTTAATGGACATTTCTCTAATCAATAGTGATTTAGAGCATTTTTTCATATGGCTATAGATAGCTTTGATTATTTGATCTGAAAATTGCCTTTGATAATTTATCAATTTGGAAAGGCTCTTATAATTTTTATAAATTTGATTCATTTCCCTATATTTAAGAAATTAAACCTTTATCAGAGAAACTTGCTGTAATTTTTTTCACAGTTATGATTGGTAATTGTATTTTCCTCCATACTATTTCCCCCATCTCTCTCTCTCTCTCTCTCTCTCTCTCTCTCTCTCTCTCTCTCTCTCTCTCTCCTCCTCCTCCTCCTCCTCCTCCTCCTCCTCCTTTCACCCTGTCTATCCTCAAAAATTTTTTTGCCGCTGACTACTGCCTCTCCCAATCTACCCTCTCTTCTGTCAGTGCCCCCCTCCCATTCCCTTTCCCTCCTACTTTACTGTAGGGTCCCAATTGAGAGTGTATGTTTGTTGACTCTTTGAGCCAATTCCAATGAGAGCTTTTAAGGTTCAAGCATTCCCATCAACTCCCCCATCTTTTCCACCACTGCAAGAGCTTTTTGTGCCTTTTATGTGAGATAATTTGGCCCTTTCTACCTTTCACTTTCCCTTTCTTCCAGTGTATTCCTTCCCAACTCTTCAAGGTTCTTCTTGCTGTTCCTTGAACTATAAACTCTTCTAATGATTCCCAACATTTTCCCTCTTGCTTATGATGCTCTTTCTTCTTTTCTCTGCCTCCTGGCTTTCCTAGCTTCCTTCAAGTCCCAGCTAAATTCCTACCATAGGAAGCCTTTCTGAATCCCCCCCCTAATTCTAATACTTCTATCTGTTGATTATTTTCTATTTTTTTTCTGTGTAAAGCTTGTTTGTAAACAGTGATTAGCATAATTTACACTCTCTCCCCCTCATTTGACTATGAGTTCCTCAAGAGCAGGGATTGTTTTTTGCCTTTTATTGTATTTCTGAAAGCTCTTAGTACAGTGCCTGACACAAAGTAGGTACTTAATAAATGTTTATTGACCAACTATTATGAAATGTATATGAACTAGTGGTGAATCATTCATTTACCGGGCATTCATTTTCTAACATTTCCTGCATGGGGGCTACAAATCATATCAGTAAGCAACAACTAATACTTAAGTTACTCTGGTCATGCATATGTATGAAAGATGGAACAAATCATTCACAGAAAAGGCACATCAAATTTCATCTTGTTTCATAATTGGAATGATGCCTCATTCATAAAACCTGATTGTAACAATACAAAGAATTCCTACAGGAGGGAAAATTCTTATAAGCCATCAATTTAAAAAATACCTGATAGGTGAATTAAAAATGTGAAACAATTACAAAAAACCCACAAGTGGACCAAAGGGCAATATTTACTGTATGTGCTGACCATTACAAATATGCCCAATGGAGTTTATTTCATAACTGAGGTCTTTTCTTTTCTCTGCCTATTTTCTGATTGAAATACAGATTAAATGAAAAGAAATTTTGTTAAATTCTTTACAGTGCCATGTCAAGCAACTCAAATAGAGAAAAAAACCCTTGGGTATGACAGTTTTATTATTGTTTACATTGTCCAGAGTTGTATGAAACGCTATCATTTTGGTGTTGTGTCTATGTTCTGTTCTGAGCCTGAGTCAAGGGGAAATAGAAACCACTGAATGTGCCCAGTGGGACAGAGTTCTATATAAAGTCCATTATAACCCTCTCCAATATGACTTTAAAAAAATCAGTTGGATAATCTTAAGGACGCACTATGTTAAATGCTAGGAAAGAAGTTAGGGGCTTAAAATTGCAGATATAAATAAATAATACCGTCTAGGTCAATAATCATCTCTGTGATGCTGGGTGGAGGGTTTACATGAGCCTTGCAATGGAGATCAATTGTGACTTAAGCAATTACACAATTAAGAGAACAGTAATTAAAAGTAAAAAGTAATCCTTGACCTGGGAAAAGAGATTCTGAAAGCAGATGTTTTGAATATATGTTTGTCTCACTGTTTTGTTTTTCCTTCTCCACTTTGTCTCTGCTCAGAATTTTAAAAATATGAATAGTTTGGGAAATTCTGTTTTTAAATTTTTGTTTTTTAAAATCATTACAAGTAACTATGAGACCTTCTCTTAAAGCATAAAGACCTTCCCAGAATCTTCTATGTCTAGTAATCATTGTAGTTTTCCTTCTTAAAAAACAACTGGTGTCTTTAAATATACACACACATATATACATTACACACATATATGTATATATGTGTATATATGTGTATATATGTGTATACACACACACACACACACACACACACACACACACACACATATATATATATATATATATATATATATATATATATATAAAATCTTTTTTTTCTCTTCTGTTTCTGCTCATGGGTTCTTTGTATCTAGTCTACAAATCTGTGTGTGTGTGTGTGTGTGTGTGTGTGTGTTATTTCCTTCTTCCTTAACTTCCTCTCTTTTTGTATCTCTTTCTATTTCCCTTCCTCTGAAGTAAATTTTTATAAAATTTGCCATCTGGAAGAAAGCTTAGTGACCATATATACCATTCCTCTCTCTCTTTCTCTCTCTCTCTCTCTCTCTCTCTCTCTCTCTCTCTCTCTCTCTCTCTCTCCATTAATGAAAACAGAAACAGATTTTTCCTATAATTGATCTATGATCTTCCTTTGCTTTTGTGGAAATGACTGAAAGTTGTACATTTTCACATTCTTTTTTATGGGTTATGGGAGGCAAAGGATTACTTTGTTAGGGTAGGCTGAGATCAGTGTTGCCTCTTCCATACTAATGAGGTGGTTAGTGTTGGGCTCAGTCAGGAAGATCTGAATTCAAATCCTGCTTCTTTACTAGCTGTGCCACCCTGGCCTCATAGTCCTCTCTGAAAACAAAGGACAAACACAGAACAACAAGCAACCCCCAGCCAAGTTTCAGATCATCTCTCAGGATCTATTGTATCCTCTCTAAGATACAATTTCTTCATTTGTAAAGTAACGAAGTTGGAGTGGTCTAGCTCTAAAATCTATGATGTCTTTTTCTTATCCCAGTTACATTAGGAATTTTACCTTACCTTTTTTTTTAACCCTCATTCCTACTCAAGAATAGCAGCCTGGAGTCTCCCTCACAGCCTATAAATTCTATCTTTAATTGAACCCCTATGTTATATTAAATGACATGAAACTGCTCTCCTCCTTCCCCTTCAGGCACTAACCACATAGATTCCCAGCCTGCCAGCTCTCTGTCAGCTCTGTGATCAGAAGTGAACACTAAATTCAGGTTTCCAAAGCCACCATGCCCAGGTCTATCATTAAAATGCATTTCAAGGCATTGAACTTGCTCTGAGGTGGTATCTGTCTTCATTTCCGAGAATGGCATTTGCCACATGTGCCTAGGGTGGTAGTAGAGGGGGCGTATACTTGGTATGGCTCAATATCAAATGGCTTGATTGTGGTAATGGAGATAAAAGAATGGGGAAAACTAGCCACATCTCCTAAGGAAACAATATGGTTTTATTCTGTAAGGAATGACAGGTCGGGTTTTTTTTTTTGGGGGGGGCGGGGTGTTGCTTTGTTTTGTCTTGGTTCTGACTGAAATTTATTCTTAACACCAATAAGAGAAAGTACAAAGTGCTTGGAAGTCAGCTTGATCTACTGATCTTTCTGTGTTTATTCTTTGCCTCCCCTTGAAGATTTATTGATCCAGTTTGAACTGGGAGAACTCTGGGGCCAAGCGAGAAGGAAAAGGTCCATCTATGGCAAATGGATTTCTGGCCGGCAAACTGTAAATATGGGCAACATTGTTTTTCTTTACAAAGCAGAGAGAAATCAATAATGTCCTTCTGCCTTTCTGTGCATGGGAAGACACCATTTTTACTATGTGATTTCTGTTGTGTACAAATGCATATGGCAGAGAACTTTAATCTACAATCTGACCCACAGGCACCAGTCTGTTAAGGACCGGATCACTGGCATCTATTTAAGAGCCAATTTTATATCTATATGGAGTAGGATGCTAGGCTTTAGAAATGAAAGAGAATTTGGAGAATAAGTAGCCACCCATGTGGTATCCTTTCAGAGGCAACAGAAAGGCTTAGATGCCTAAAAGAATCTGCCCATCTGTTGACTAACCCATATTTTTTTTAACCATTGCAGCTTAATCCCTTTAGTTTAGAGCATCCATCCCTGTTAGAATTTTGTTAAGAGGTGGTTCATGGCATTTTTTTGTTCTGACCTGTTGACAACCATACTTCTAACATGGTTAGAAGCAGTTATGGTATAGTAGAGAACGATGGACTTGCAGTTGAT
Source organism: Gymnobelideus leadbeateri (assembly GCA_011680675.1). NCBI lineage: Eukaryota > Metazoa > Chordata > Mammalia > Diprotodontia > Petauridae > Gymnobelideus > Gymnobelideus leadbeateri. Next base: position 26,665 of record WOXC01004406.1, on the reverse strand, counting down.
CATTGTTAATCAGGAATAAAGAACTGCAAGGGACCTCAAAACCCACTTATTTTATAGGTGGAGAGACTAAGGACAAGGAAACTAAAATGATATGGCCAAGTTTATACAAATGGTAGGTAAATAGCAGAAGCAGGATTTGAATCCTAATAGTTCCAAATCCAGGCTTCTGTCTACTTGTATAACAAATGTTCTTCTGTCCACTTGTATCACTTGTATTTATACCCAGCATCTGAGATTTACTGGCTAGGGGAAGCATGGAAAGAGTCCTGAATTAGGAGCCAGAAGATCTGGATATGACTTGGTTTGGCCAATTGTCACTTGTGTGGTCTTCTGCCAATAACACAACAATTTTTTTTCTTTCGTCCTATGTGATAGTAAACAAGTCATCCAACCTCTCAGGGTTTTCATTTTCTCATTTGGAAAATAAAAGCATTTGGACTATGTAACATTTTAAGGGCTCTTCCAGCTCGAAATCTATGACACTATGATCCTAGTTGTTGTTTTTGTCCTTCATTCTAGTAGAGGAGTATGACCTCAGGAAATGAACCTAGTTATATAACTCCAGGCAAGTAATTTAATCCTTCTGAACCTCAGTTCCTAAATCAGCAAAATGCACATAACAATATTTTCACTACTAACTTGAAGGATTGTTGTGTAAAGGCACTTTGTAAATCCTAAAATGCTATAGAGACATGTGTTATTATCATATTCTTCATGTGGGATCACCACACATTGAATTCTTAGGTAACAGTGGTTCAATTTATATTTCTCAATCTTCATCAGGGTACTTGACTCAGAATGACTCCTGTCATTTCTCCATAAGCATTAAACTGAGGGGGAAAGAGTTTTAACCCTGAGCTGGAGGAATCCATTGCTGATCTTAGACTGCAGCATATCCTAAAACTTTCCACCTGGACCATGATACTGGTAGTGACAGAAGAGAGAACAGGATATATACAAGAGATATTATGGAAGTAGAAATAACAGGACTTGGCAACTAATTGGATATGTGAGGTAAGAGAGAGTGAAAATTTCAGAATAATACCTAGAAGGTATTATATATTATACCTAGAAGGGGAAGAGGATAAGAGAAAGGGGGATGATAGAAGTGAGGGCAAATTGGGGAAGGGAGTAGTCAGAAGTAAAACACATTTGAGGTGGGATGGGAAATTAGAGAGAGAATAGAATAAATAGAGGATGGGGAGAATGGATGAAAATACAGTTAGCGATAGTAACTGTGAAAAAAATTTGAAGCAAGCTTTTTCAATAAAGGTCTCATTTTTTCAAACATATAAAGAACTTAGTAAAATTTATAAAAATAAGAGCCATTCCCCAACTGATAAGTGAGCAAAAAATATGACCAGTTTTCAGATGAAGTAATCAAAGCTATAGCCATAAGAAAAAAATACTCTAACTCAGTATTGATTGGAGAGATGCAAATTGGAACAATTTTGAAGTACTGCCTCATACCTATTAGATTGACTAATAGGACAGAAAAGGTAAATGACAAATGTTGAAGAGGATATGGAGAAAATGAGACATTAATGCATTGTTGGTGAAGTTGTGAACTGATTCAACCATTCTGTAGAGCAATTTGGAACTATGCCCAAAGGGCTATAAAAAACATGCATACCCTTTGACTTAGCAATGCCACTACTAGGTCTGTATCCCAAAAGAGATTTTTAAAAAACAGAAAGTAAAAGGACCTGTATATACAAAAGTACTTTAGCAGCTCTTTTCTGGGGGGGGGCAAAGAATTAGAAACTGACAGAATGCCCATCAATTGGGGAATGACTGAATTAATTGTGGCATGTAATTGTGATGGAATACTATTCTACTATAAGAAATGATAAGCAAGATGCTCTCAGAAAAATCCAAAAAGACTTGCATGGGCTGATACAAAATGAAATGTACTGTGTACAAGGTAACAGCAATATTGTAAGATAATCAGCTGTGAATAACTTAGCTATTCTCAGCCATACAATGATGCTCTGAAAGATTTATGATGAAAATGTTATCCATCCCCAGAGAAAGAACTGATAGAGTCTGAATACAGATTGACACATACTTTAAAATTTTTTCAATATTTTTCTTGAGGGTTTTTTTTGCCCATTTTCTTTCACAAAAGACTATTATGGATATGTTTTGTATGACTACATGTGTATAGCATACGTTGAATTGTTTGCCTTCCCAATGTGGGGTGGGGGAGAGGGAGGAAGGAAGAGAATTTGGAACTCAAAGTTTTAAAAACAAATTGGAAATTGTTTTTACATGGAATTATGGAAAAATAAAATCCTAAAAAAAAGGAAATAATAACATGTATATTTTGACTGGGAGGAGTGTGTGCCCTCAATAGTAGTTGGAAAGTTAGGGCAGAGAGAGCGCTTTGGGAGAAAAAATAATGAGATCAGCTTTGGATATGTTAAGTTTAAGATTGTCTATGAGATTAAACAGTTGGAGATGCAAGAACTGGAGGCCAGGGGAAAGGTTAGGACTAGATAAGTAGATCTGAGAATAGTCTGCAGAGAGATGATAATTGAATCTGTTAAGAGATCCTCTGAACTTGTCCTTTTGAGTTGCCATATTTTCCAGAAACACTGGACCCAGAATATTCAAGAAGCCCTGAACACATCAAGGACAAAGCCTCCCTCAACCCTGAACTGGCATAATTTGTTGTTTGCACCTCAAGCTGGATTCCCTGTGTGTCCTTGGGAATCAAAGTGTCTACTAGTCAGTCTACACTAGGCTGAGAAACTGTGCATGCAGCTGGGACCCTTGTTGATAAGCAGACCATCCTATCTTCATGGTCTAGCACAGGGCTTCTTAAACTTTTTCCAGTCACGACTTCTTATCATGTTTCTGCAGTGTTCATTGGCGTTGTGTGATCTGAGGGCACACACTGTCAAAGTGTGCATGCTTTATGTTCAGAATGATAGCCACATCACCCAATGAATGTTGCAGAAACATGGAAAGGGGTCATAAGTGGAAAAAAGTTTAAGAAGCCCTGGTCTAACAGTTCCCAAGGGAAAAGAATGCTACTTTTGCCATCATGTTACTCCTCCCCTTGGGAGGGATCTAGAACTTTTCCTATCCCTACTGTTCCTTTCCTTCTCCTACCCCGCTCCCATTTAGGAAGAGATTTCTGTTTCTTCCTCCTTCCCTTATAATAATCTCATAAATATGCAAGCTTTTGTTGGGATTGTGAACTCTGCGCTTGCATAGGATTCCATATGCACATTCATTTTTTTCTTGTACATATTCCTCATGAACTTGTGATTTTTTTTTTATTAACAAATCTAGGAGAAACAATGATATCACCAAATGAAAGAGCTTAAAAGGAGAAGGGAAGAGAATTCAGGACAGAGCCTTGGGGTACACCCATAGTTAGTGAACATAACTTAGATGAAGAATCAACAAAGGAGACTTAGAAGGAGTGATCAGACATGTAGGAGGTGAACCATGTGAAAGCAGTATTATTAAAACCCAGAGAGAAGAGATTATTAAAAAGAAGAAGGTGATTGTCAGTATCAAAGGATGAGGCAAAGGTCATTCGATTTGGTAATTAAGAATGCACTGGTGACTTCAGAGAAATCAGTTTTAGTTCAATAAAAAGGTTGGAAGTTAGACTGAAGAGAGGTGATAGAAGTGAAAAAAAGAAAGGGGGTTGAGGCACTGATTGTTAGAGTTTTCTCAAGGAGTTTAGCAATAAAATGGAGAGAGATCTAGGACAATAGCTAATGAGGATATACGGTTCAAATGAGGACTTTTTGAAGATGAAGGATGTATGGGAATATTTGTAGAAAGCAAGAAAGAAGCCAATAGGTAGGGAGAAACTGAAAGTAGGAAAGATTGGAAATGATAGTTGGGACAATCTATTGAAGAAGATGTGTATATAGAGGGGTTTGCCTGGATAAGGAAAAGAGTTACCTCTTCATGTTTCACAGGGATAAAAGAGATAAAGCAGAAAGCATCTGAATGATGTGAGATTGGGAGGAAGGGAGAAGAGATGGTTCTTGGTGCATAGGCGCAATTTTTTTTTGATTTTTATTTTTTTAGTTTTTAAAAAAATAGGGCACGGTGGATCTCTATGCCCCAGTGCCTGTATATCTCATTTCCCAATTACATGTAAAATGGTATTAATAATAATAAATATATATACATATACATACATATATGTATGTATATATATATATATATATATATATATATATATTTAAACAATTGGTTTTAAAACTTTGAATTCCAGATTCATCCCCTTCCTCCCTTGTCACCCACCCTTACTGGGAAGATACGCAATTCAGTATAAGTTGTACATATGTAGCTAATGCAAAACCTTACCATAGTAGGTATATGGTAGAAGACTGATTATATTTCCCTCCCTCCTATCCCACCTCCCACTTGTTCTATTCTCTACTTTGATCCTGTCCCTTTTCAAAAGTAGGTGCCTCCAACTTCCCTCCCTCTAGCCTGCCCTCCCTTCCATCATTCCCCCTCTCATCCTCTTCCCCCCCTACTCTCCTGAAAGGTGAGATACCCTATTTAGTGTGTATGTCATTCCCTCCCTGAGCCAAATTCAGTGAGAATAAGGTTGACCCATCCCCTTATGCCTTCCTGTTCTTCCCCTCCATTGTAACCATTTTCCCTTGCCTCTTCCATAGGTGCATTTTTTTTCAGTTAAATATGAAGAACAGTTTTCAGTTGAGATGGGAGGGAAGAGGGAAGGAAGCCCCAGAAAGTTTGAGGAGGGAGAAAAAGGTTTAAAAAACTGCTGTGGTAATTGAAATAGTGAATCAACTAGGTAGGTATAAAAAAAGATTACCTGGCTGCAGTGAGGTCCAGTTGAGAGATTATGTAATACAAATTTGTAGCAGACTCAGTCAGCGTGGGTTTCATGATTTTTTCACATGAATAAGAGTCAAGGCAGTGGGGGCTAGGAATAATCTAAGGCTGAGAACTGGCAAGATTAATGATAGTCTAAGGGGCAAAGGGCTCAAGGGGAAACAGTGTAGAACTGAACTGGTTTTCAAGATGATAAAAGCAGGAGAGTGTAATAAGTGCAGGGCTATGTCTTCAGAAAGAATAGATGGGTCAAGGGATTGGGGGTCATGGTAAGGATGAAGAAGAGGGCTTGAGGTTGCAAAGCAAAGGAAGAGGTTAATTATTGTAATCAGATAAGGGAATTTCAGAATTCATGGACATGAAAGTGGAATATTAGTGGTTGATGGCAAGAGCAAGGGTATGACCATTTCTTGTTCTGTTAAATTTGAATCAGTTCCTATACATCTTGAATATTAGTCTTTTATCACATAAACTTGCTACGAAGTTGTTGTTTTTTTCCAGTTTACTGTCTCCCTTATAGTTCTTACTATACTGTGTTGGTCTAAAAATGTTTTAGTACCATGTACTCAAAATTGTCCATTTTTGTTTCTCTGATCTTCTGTATCCCTTATTTGGTTATGAGAGCTTTCCCTGTTCATCATCATCAAAGGTATTTCCTTCCCTGCTTTTCTTGTTTGCTTATGATACAACCTTTAGCACCTAGGGTGTGCATCCATTTGGATCTTATCTTGGTATATGGTATGAAATATTGGTTTCTACTTGAATTCTGGCAGATTGTTTTCCAGGTTTCTCAGAAGTTTTAGTCAATATGTCCTTAATCCAGAGGTTGGGATTTTTGAATTTATCAAACACAATGCTACCATATTCATTTGTTTCTATGTGTTTTTTGCATAATCTGTTGCATTGATTCATCCCTCTATTTTTAACCAGTACCAAGAACTTTGATGATTGCTGCTTACACTGTATATGTATAGTGTATATGCATATACATATGCATATGTTTCATGCATAATTTTATGCAAATTGTTTCCCCCTTTAGAATGTGAGTTTCCCGAGAGTAGGGATCATGTCTTTGCCTTTTTTTGACTCCCCTGAGCATAGCACAGTGCCTGACACATAGTTAGCACTAGTTGACTGACTGACTAAATGAACCCAGGTCCTCTGACTCCATATCTAACATTCTTTCCACCCAGAAAGTTATGTCCTGTGATTTACTCAAATCGCTTAAGTGGAGCATGAAAGGGACTGTCATTCAAATGATCTAGAAATGGGATAGAGTGTTATTGGCAGATCCAAATCTCAGAGTCAAGTAATACTACACTCAGATTAAATCACTTGCTGAAATATTTCTCTTCCCACATTTTAGTTATGTGTCTTTGATCAATGGCACTGAAATTCATCAATGACAAATAGAGTTTTATTATCTATGACATACAGATACCAAAAGGATAAAAACTTTATATCTCTATTCACTTCTCCCTATATTCATTGCAGTTACCTTAGTACAAGCCCTCATTCCTTCTTCCTAAAAGGTTTTCCAGTCTGCACTTCCTCCTCATTTCAATATACCCTTCAAAACACTAACAGATAATATATATATGTATATATATATATATTATTTAATGCATATATCTAGTCATTTCATTTCTCTTGTCAAACCTTTCCTAGCTCCCTTTTGCCTCCCAGATAGAATTCATATTGTCTTGTCTTGCATTCAGAGCCCTCCCTATTCTGGTGCTAGTCTCTTTCCAGTCTTTTCTTATATATAATTTCAGTTAAACTAGACAGCGCTCTCTGCCCTGAACACACCCTCTCCTCTCCTGCCTCTGTTCCTGGAATATATTACTCTTCCTCTCTTTGCCTATTAAATTAATTGACTCAAGGCTCAACTCAAATGTTACTTCCTCAAAGTAATCTGCCCTGATCTCCAAAACTGATTACAGCTTTCTGCCTAACATATCACTTTATTTGAAAATTCCTGAATGCATTTCTCATGAAATACTGTATATTATAATTTCATGATTGCATCTTATAATAGCAATTTATAGTATAAATTAATATAATATAGTATAAATTAATATAATAGTATTTATCATTTATATAGTGCTTTAAAGTTTGTAAAGCTCCTTACATTTGATACCTCATTTAATTGTCATTAACAACCCTGTGAGGTAGAAACTTTTTTATTCACATTTGACAGATGAGGAAACGGAGACTTAGAGGACTAATGTGACTTGCCCAAGCTCATATAGCTAGTGAATCTGAGGCAGTATTCAAACTCAAGTCATCCTTGCTCCAAGTCCAGCACTCTATGCACTGCCATTAATTAATAAGCATTTATTGAGGACCTACTATGTGTCAGGGACACATTAATAATAAGTGAAATTTAATCTATAATATATAGAAGTTAAAGGTGTTAGGCTCTGATCTTGTAAAGATAAAAATTAAAGCCCCTGCACTCAGGGAGGTTAAATTTTGTCAGGGAAGACAACACATTCATATATAAAACTTATCCTTTTATTTAATAATTAAGCTCCATAAGGACAATGACACTCACATCTAAACTGTATTTTCTCCTAATTTTGTAGTGCAGAATTGTGTACACAGTAAGCAATGAATAAATAATAGGTGAATTAACTAATTAATAACTAATTAACTAATTAATAAGGCACAGAGAAATCACTCCATACAGCAGCAGCACTTGATTCTCCAAGACAGTCAGTAGTGACCCAGAGTCCCCACCAAGCAGTGGCCATTGACCTTAGTAGAAACTACTCATGTAGTTGTACTTTCCCAATGGAGAAAAGTGAGATAATTTCTAATGGCCAGAGTAATGGTACTGTCCTAGGTTACATAGCCTTCACTGTCATAGGTCAATTTATTGTGAAATTGCAAAGAATTAAGCCACAGTGACTTCCGCCAACTTGGTTTTTTATGTCATTGATTACTGATTTCATTATACAGATTGAAATTAGTCATGAAGATGTTCATCTCCCTGTGCTGAATGATGCAGGCAGTTGTAATGGAAAGCAAAGTAGTACTTTGCTGCTTGTTTCAGCTATTAAAGTGGCTTTGAGCTTCACCTTTGGTTGTGCCGAGTCTTTGTTGGAAACAGTATACATTGTGTTGCCCTTAAGAGGTCCAAGGGGATTTGGAGACCTTCCTTGCCCTTGATAGGTCTAACATCATCACATGGAGTCCACAATGGGAGGAGCTTGCCAAATGAGTGGAAAAGGAAGGATGGAACAGGAAGGAGCAAAGCAGATAAAAGCTCGAGCACAAGCTGGGACTGCCCAAAATGGAGAGGAAGAATGCTTGTGGGGTTGGCACTCTTTCTGTTTTGTCTCCATTGATGTTACTTTGTCAGAATGAAGCATTCTGTTTGTTGAAAAAAGGACTTTACTGCTGATACAGAAGCCCTGAAAGAGGACTTTACTTCTGCTTAGAGAAGTCCTGGGACTTTACTGTTGATTTATGCTTGATTTCTCAGACAGAAGCTTTATATGTATAAATATTGTCATAGTTCTGTTAATCTTTGTCTTCCTAGAAACAGAAACTTCAAAGAACTTGGAGTGGAGCGGTAAGCTGAGATACAGAACCGAAGCAGAGAGCTGCCTACATATGATTCCAGGCAAGAGTCATGTGAGTCCAGGAGAGCTGGGAGAGTTGCCTACCTGTGAATCCAGGCAAGAACTGAGTGGTCAGGCTGTGGAAGAAGAGCTGTGGGGTTTGGAAATCAGCCTTGACGATGAAAGAGGACTTTACTTGGGTACTCTACATTGATTTGTGAGACCGTAATATACTGTGACCTAGGAGTGGATGGTGTTTGTACTTTCTGCTGCCTCTTAAGGATAATTGGCTTAAGAATGATTGGAAGTCAGCCAGGAGTCAAGATGAAAGAAGACTTTACTTGGGTACTCTATATTGAGTTGAGGAGATTGTGATTTACTGAATGGCATGTTTTGTTTAAGACTTAGTAATAAGTTGTTATGTTTATTTTCGTGAATGCTGTGCTTTAGTTTCTTGAATGCTTTGCTTTAGTTTATTGCAGAATTCACTATAGAGTTCACTATACTATGCGATTAGATCCTTAAAGTTATTCACAGCAGCAGCCCTTAGGAGAGCTGCTCATGATTGGCTTTATGGCAGGCCAAAAATCCTAATGAAACATAAAAGGCAATCAAAATTTTTTCTATGGAGGAAGGATCCTTTATGGCTTTACCAAAGATAGAGGAAATTGTAGAAACTTCTTTGAGGGAAACTATTAGCAGTTCTGTGCTTAGAGTACTTGGCTAATTTAATAATTCCTAATGTCAAGATGTCAAACATTCCTAATGTCAAGATGTCAAACATACCTTGCTCATCATGTACTTTGAATCATGAGCTCTCTTGCCTTTGTTGTGAAAAGAAACTTGGGAGGCAGCTAGGTGGTGCAGTGAATAGAGCAGCAGCCCTGGAGTCAGGAGGACCTGAGTTCAAATTTGGCTTCAGACACTTAACACTTACTAACTGCATGGCCTTGGGCAAGTCACTTAACCCCAATTGCCCTGCATTCCCCCCTCCAAAAAAAAGCCAAAAAAAAAAAAAAGAAAGAAAAGAAACTTGGTCGAACTTTGCCATTGGATGTGGTTCATTCACTAACTCATCCTCATTGCTGAAGATGGCAGCTTAGTATATATAACTACATGGGTTGGGAGAGCCTTGAAAATTTCTTATTTGACCATTTAATTGACAAGTTCAAGTTCATGAACATGAAATCCATCAGTAAGGACGACATGATCATCTATCATTTTGGCACTATTTAGGATTATGCAAAGCATGCTCCCGTCTTAGAAACCAAGGCATTGTTGAAATGAACTACCATTATAAAGGGACTGACTTTTAAAATGGTAAGATAAGATTTCAAATGCTTCAAGAACAGAATGCATCATGATGTCAACATGATTATTCTGTCCTGGTAATGTCTCACTAATGGATTTTAGGGTCATATATTTAGAGCTCAAAGGGATTTCAGAGGCAATTGAGCAACTCCCTCATTTTACAAATGAGAGAACTGAGAGTCCCATAGAGAGTCCCACATGGGACTGGTCATGGTCACACAGTTAGTAAGTGTCAGAGGTGAGATATGAATCCAGATCTTCTGATTCCAAATCCAACACTCGAGTCATTATTCCTTATTACTTCTGCTAGGATGGAAGATATTGGAATCCTCAAAAGAGCTCTCTGTGGCCAGTTCTGGGATCTAAGGCATGTTGTCTTATATCCTCTTATAAAAAAGATACCATCCTGTAAAAAAAAAAGATTCCTAGATACATATTATAATAATCTACCCTACCTTCCATCATAAGGAATAATAATAAGCATGCATTTCTCATGGGATACTATCTTTCAATACAACTGTTTAAAAGAGTGTGGTATGAATTAGACTCATAGATCCATAGAACTCAAATAAAAAGGGTCTTTGAAATGATATAGGTCAATGACTTCATTTTGTAGGTAGGGAAACTGAGGCTTACAAAGAACTTGCCTTATACAGCTAATAGTGTAGAAGCAGAAGTAGAACCTAATCTCTTCATTCCTCTGTAGTAGTAATAATAATAAGAATATAAAAAATTTACATAATATTTAAATTGTCAAAATATTTTCCATTTGCTTCAATAAGCAATTATTAAGCACCTACTATATGCTAAATTCTGAGCTAGATGCTGAGTATGAAATGAAAAACAGCCAACTGAGTTCAACCCGTTTGTTAAATGCTTTGCTGTTCAGCCATTCAGTTGTGAGAGATTCTTCACAGCCCCATGGACAACAGCACACTGGACCCTTCTATCCTCCACTATCTCTCAAAGTCTGTCCAGGTTTATGTTAATCATTTTCATGATACCATCTTTCCATCTCATCCTCGAACGTCCACTTGTCCTTTGCCTTCAATCTTTCCCAACATCAGGGTCTTTCCCAGTGAGTCCCATCTTCTCATTATGTGGCCAAAGTATTTAAATTTCAGCTTCAGTATTTGGCCCTCCAGGAAACAGCCTGAATTAATTTCTTTAAGTGTTGAGTGATTTGGCCTCCTTGCTGTCCAAGGTACTCTCAAAAGGATTCTTCTACACCACAATTCGAAAGCTTTGATTTTGTGGCACTCAGCTTTCTACATAATCCAACTCTTACAGCCATACATTGCTACTGGAAAAACTGGAAAAACCATCATTTTGACTGAGAAGTTTGGATTCTGTCAAAGGGCCACACTTGAAGACCTAGAGGGCCACTTGTGACCTTGAAGCCACAGGTTCCCCACTCCTGGCTTTGTCAACAAGGTGATGTCTTTGCTTTTTAGTATGTTGTCCAGATTTGCCATAACTTACCTTCCAAGGTAATTTAATGTCTGTGAACATCATTTGCAGTGATCTTTGAGCCCACAAATATAAAATCTGATACTGCTTCCATTTCTGCTCCCTTTATTTACTAGGAAGTAATGAGACCAGTTGTCAAGATCTCAGATTTTTTTTATGTTAAGCTTCAAGTCAGCTTTTATACTCTCTCTTTCACCCTCATCAAGAGGTTTCTTAATTCCTCTTCACTTAAATGCCTACTGTGCACCAGTCATTATAGTATGCACTAGAGACAAAAAGACAAAAATTCAAAGTCTGTACCCTTAAAGAGTTTATATTCCTCTAAGGGCAAGCAAAACACAGATGTCCACCGAACTCACCTATGGATCATTGGTTATCCTTAGCCTAGTTTAGCTCCTCTACCAAGAAGATTAACAGGGGTGTGGCCACTATGTATGCTATATAGCCTCTTGGAGCCACACATATGAGTTGAGCACCAGATAGATACCAAACGTGAATGAGCAGCCCTGAATAGGCTCATACCAGAGGTGTTTGACCTCCTTGAATGTCCCATACACCATTTCTACAAAGTAAGGATGTTGAACTGGGTAGCCTCTGAGGTTCTTTTCAGACCCAATGAGGAGAGTCAGGGAAAAAAGTGATGCCTAAACCTTCAATAGTGAAAAGATTGAAGGGCTAACAGTGGAAGGTACTTGATATGAAAATATGTTTCACATTTGAGCTGGAAAGCATTGGGAAGTCTTTCTCTTGTTTGTCATTTATTATGAATCCAGTGCACTAGCATACGTTTTGAACTGCTCAGCTCTGCTAAGGCATCCATAAAAAGTCCTCTCAGAGGAGGGACTGCTGCAGCTTTTTTTTTTATAATGCTCCTTATAAATGAATTCTCCCTGACAACTAACTAGGGAAATATCTTAATCTGCGTAGACAAGATCATACTCTTAGAAGAAGTCATCTTAAGTTCTACATTCCATTAATAGGAAGGATTTCATTAAGGCTCAAGAGTGATTTGCAAACTAATGTTGTTTTGAATGTTTCTAATATACAACACTGTTGTTGGGCTTATCTATTGAATTAGTCCCTCTTGGCATACATTACATTGGGAGTAATCTTGGGGAATGGGAGTGAAATTGAACCTTGCTTCATGCTTTGATTACCTGTATTATTATTACTTTTCCCTCTGAAAGACTTTAAAAAAAAACCAATTAAATTATTCTTGAGAATAGGATGAGAACAAATATTATTCTACTGTGCAGATATACAAGAGGAAAGTTAGCACAAATGTTTCCGAGGAGCAGAAGACAATGAAGCTTGTGCTAAGTATGTCTTGTCAGAAGTCTGTAGATTACACGTCTTACATTAACACCCAATGCGACATATTTCAGTTGAAGGGATATTGGAAGTAGAATTATACTTGGAATACACCAGGCATAAAACATTAGCGAATAATCTGAGGGTTACTGAATCAGCTGTTGTGGTTTCGTGTTCTCACCCCCTCTCCTGTTGTTGCCAGCAGATTTTGTGGCATTGAGATACTCTTCGGTCAAACGATAAAGGTGACGAATGTCTGTTTTGAATTAGCTCCTGTTATGGTGAAATACTAGTTGATTTGAGCTCTTTCACTCATGACAATTCTTATGTATTTCATCCTTTTCTATAAAAATGAGCAGTATCTGCTTGAAATGCTATTGCTGACAAGACTTCTCTCCGGAGATAAAAGATGGATGTGAATCATTGAGCTGACATTCAGGAGTGCCAGCAGAAGATTGTGCTGGACAGGTCCCAATTACTCAGCTGTAAATTTGATTTGGGCCCCTTCCCCCACCACCCCACCCTATCACGATTCTACCCAGTGGTGAATTTCTTTGGCATAGAAAATGGAAAAAAAAAAGGAACGCTAATGGATTTTCAAGGCTTTACTGAGTACTTCATATGAAGATAAGTTTGGGCATTCTATCTGTAACACACTTCCCCTTTCTTCTCTTTTTTTTACATGATGGCATTTTATTTTTTCTGAATTCTAAATTATATTTTTTTCAAATTGCATATAAAATAATATTTAAATTGTGTGAACACTTGCTTTCTGTGCATAACTAAGAAATATATTAAGATATATAATATATAACGTATAATATATAATAATAAGTATCATAGCTAATTATTTTCAATATTGATATAAAACTTAATTCCATGCATGCCTGTAACACTTTATGATGAGCAGAGATCATAGTGCTAGCAGATCACAGATTTGTGATCCTGGTAAGGGTCTTAAAATCCCCCTTGTCCAGCCCCTCACATTACAGATGGGGATGCTGAGACCAAGAATGGTGAAATGATTTGCTCGAGGTCCCACAGGTAGCAAGAAGAAGGAGCTGGGATTTAATCAGCAACTCTCTGACTCCAGGTGCAATGTTCTTTTCACTACTATTTTAACCTGCACGTTGCATCTCCCTTAGCACCAAGTACAGGAGGTGTGACATTCGAGTTTGTATCAAGGCACAGTAACCATCAATCTCTCCCCTACTTCAGAGAGGTGTGATGTCATTAGTGTGGGTCTTTCTTCCAGATGTCTTCCACAGTATCTCTCTCTCTCTCTCTCTCTCTCTCTCTCTCTCTCTCTCTCTCTCTCTCTTTCTCTCTCTCTCTCTCTCTCTCTCTCTCTCTCTCTCGGTCGGCAGCCTTCAAGAGTTGCTTTGGCTAAAAAATTCATCACCCTGAAACCAGTCATTTAATAAGTATCTCTAAACTTGATGGACTGGTCCTTGAATGACAGAAATATAGCCTCTTGCCAAGTTCATACTCCAAACCTATTCCCAAGAGTAATTTAATCTGGTAGGACTCATGAGAGTTTGCCGTCCACTGGTGTAGCCTTTGAGAATTTCTTGCCAAGATGGGTTAGCTGAGGTGGGTAGGTAGCACAGTGGATGGAGCCATGAGCCTGAAGTCAGAAAGATTTAAGTTCAAATCTGGCATCAGAAGTTACTAGCTGTGTGACCTTGGCTAAGTTGCTTAGCCTCTGTTTGCTTCAGTTTCCTTATCTAGAAATGGGAACAACAATAACACTTAATTTCCGGGATTAGTGTGAGGATCAAAGGCGTTAATAGTTCTAATGAGCTTATCATGGTGCCTGGTACATAGTTATTGTTCCTCCTTCACTTTTGAATAGGACCAATGACATCATGGGCTGATATCGTGCCTTGCTCATGAATTAGATTTAAGGAGTCAGAGTTGCACAAAGTTCATCAGCTCATTGTCTTCCAGAGTTATCCAAGGCAAGAGGTAAGATGAAAGTCAAGACAATTGGTTACAGTTCAGGATGCAATAGGTGACCTTGGCCTTGGGGACGTCTGGCAAGCTCTAAGTGCTCCACCTGCCTCAGCTGCCTGCATAGCTACTGGAACACATATTCATCTGCCCATTCTGCTGGGTTAGGGTGAGGGGAGGGGAAGTCCTCACATGCTTAGAGTGGACACCCCCTTAATTCACTGATGGGTTTAAAGGCTGTTGATTACCCTCAATCTGGTTTAGCCCATCTGTCTAGATGGTTTTAATAGGGGTAGACACTCTATGTGCTAGAGTTTCTTGGAGCCACAGGTGAGAGTTGAGTGCCATGTAGACACCAAAGATGGATAAGTAGCCCTGAAAAGGGCTCAGAAAATTCTCACACCGGAGGTGCTAATGCTCTCTGAGTACCCCTTATAGCCCCTGGCACACAGTAGTCATTTAGCAAATGCTTCTTTCCTTTCTTCATAAGAGAGAGTAAGCCTCTTTCATTTCTTCATTGAAATCACATTTTCTCTTTCTTTTTTTTTACTTTTTGGAGGGGGGAAGGTAGGGCAGTTGGGATTAAGTGAGTTGGCCAAGGTCACATGGCTAGTAAGTGTTAAGTGTCTGAGGTTGGATTTAAACTCAGATCCTCCTGACTACAGGGCCAGTGCTCTATTCACTGTGCCACCTAACCTCCCCAAAATCACATTTTCCAATACAATCTCCACCATCTTTTCCTGTGTCCACCTTTATACTGAAGTCACTTTGTACCAAGGCAGTGAATACAAAGAGCATTGACTGTGGATTAAGAACACCAGGTTCAAAGCCCACTTCCGATGTTTTCTCCTTTGGTTTCCTCAGGCAAGTGATTTAATATCTCTCCAGTCATGAGTTCTAACATGCCAAGTCCTAATAAAACTTCTCTGGGCCTCAGTTTCCCCATCTATAAAATGAGAAAGCTGGAGCTGATAAGGGGTTCATACCCTTTCCTTTGTTCATTTGTTATGGACCCCTCTGGCAGTCTGCAAAAGACTATAAATCGCAAAAACATTTTGTTGCCAACATTCATATTTGACTATGTTAAATTTTAACTAGACACAGGTGAAAATGAAGATTTTTTTTCCATCAAAGTTTGTGAATTGGGGCGTCTAGGTGGTGCAGTGAATAGAGCACCAGCCCTGGAGTCAGGAGGACCTGAGTTCAAATTCGACCTCAGACACTTGATACACTTACTAGCTGTGTGACTTTGGGCAAGTTACTTAACTCCAATTGCCATCCAAAAGGCAAAAAAAAAAGTTTGTGGATTCCTTGAAATCTATCTATAGATCCCTTAAGGGTGCATAGACCCCAGGTCCATGGTCTCAAGGACTGAATGAACAGCAAGGAGTTAGAAACAGTAAGAGAGGAAACATTGTAAGTACTGAGAGAGCAGATAAGACAGGTGGATTCGCTTATGTCCCAAGATCTACCTCCCATCATCAGACCTTTGCTCTGCTGTCCTCCATGCCTGGAATTCTCTCCCACCCCCTCACCTCCACTTCTTTGAATCGCTGGCTTCCCTCGGCTCAAAAGTCACCTTCTGCCTAAGGCCCTTCCCAGTCCCATTAAGCAACTAGTGTCTTCTCCTCACAATGCTTTGTATCATGTGTCTTATATATAATTATTTGTGTGAACTTTGTCCCCTCAATAGAATTTAAATACTTTGAAGACAGAGATTGTTGCTCTCTCCTCAACCATGAACCTCCCCCCCCCTTTTTTTCATTCCCAGATCTCAGCACAGTGCCTTATAGGTATTTAGTATAGCTAGGTCCCAATTAGTGAAAATATTGAACACCTCTCCCTAAGTGATCACTTTATTCAAATTTGCACTGCATATTTCCATTGGGGTGGGCTTGATTACCATGTTTTACAAAATTATAACTTTCAATAGTGTGAATTCGAATACATGTGAACACTTCAGGGAATTCATTATTCATACAAATCGAGGCATAGCTGTAAATATTTAATAAATGCTTGTAGATTGCTTGATTAATTTCTTGAACTCCTTTATTAACTCCTCTGTTGAGTACCTCTGAGCCTTCTTAATTAGTTGTAACTCTATTATTTCTCATTTCATTTATAGTGAGAATAAAAACAGGACATGTTTCAGTTCCTTCAGTAGTGTATCAAATCATTTGATAAAAATCATGTGTTAATAACACTATGAATTAAGTTCATGTTTACCAAGAGTCTAGAGAATTTTTGTGTCTTAAGACACCTTTGACAATATAATGAAATCAATAGATCCCTTTATAGATTAATGTATCTGATGCCTAAAAATATATAGGATTGCAAAGGAAATTCATTATATTGTGAAAACCTTCCCTGTATGGGATAAGACACAGCCCACCGCATTGTCATTACTCAAAGCTTTTCTTCACTTAGAGAACTTGCCAGATCATAGGATCACTGATGGGAAGACACTTCAAAGAACACCTAGACCAAATTCCCTCATTTGATATATGAAGAAAATGAGACCAAGGGATCGTAAGTGATTTGTTCAAGATCAGACAAATATAAAGTGGGATTTGAACCCAAATCCTCTGATTTCAGGGCAAATGGCCTTTCCATCATATACAGCTAAAGCTTTTGAAAATATTGAGTCATAGTTACCTTATAATCATTGTAATGAAGTATCATGATAGTGGAAAAAAGCAATATGTGTGTGTGTGTGTTGTCATCACCACTGCCCATAGGATCAGAGGTATAGAACTAAAAGGGGCCTTCTTGGAGTTCAGCAAGCCCAACACCTTCGTTTTATAGATAAGGAGACTGATGCACAGAAAAGTTAAGTGGCTCTGAAAAGCTCACATAGCTTCTGTGTATAAGAAGCAGAATTCGGACTCAGGTCTTCCTGACTCCAGCTCAGCACTGAACCACCCAGCTGTTATTATAATGACGATTTATCCTATTTAACCTAGATAAGAGTCAGAATGGTATAAAAGAGAGACATCTTCAGAGTAAAGAAGACCCATCTTTCACATCTTTCACATATAATCACTATGTGTCCCTGGACAAATCACTTGACCACTCTGTCCCAGGTAGCTCTTTAAGACTTTTAAGTTGAACAGACTGGAAGGAGTTTCCATACACTAATGAAATCAGAGGCCTAGTCTACCATCTACCCACTTTGGTGATAGATCCCATAGGGATATGTGAGGTCATATTCTATGCTATAGGCTACTAAGTTACTCAGGACTGAGAAAAAGGACTTGGTGCCAAATTCTCAGCTTGCCAGTTCTTGCTACTTCTGTGAAGTGGAAGCAGCAATATCCTGATGGTTGTGTTTTAATGTATAAATAAATCAGCTAAATGTAAGTTGCAATCTCACAATGCCATCCTCCTTTTCCATTCTGAGACTTAAAAGGCAGCTACAAGCATATGTTCCCCTGGATCTATCTCTATGAATTTCCCTTCATAAACATATTTTATGGGGGGTGGGAGGCACCAGCTATTTCTCAGCCTAAAGTTTTGTATTACTTATCTTTTTCTTTTCAAAGATTAAGAAAATTCATAGAAGGAAGGAGAAAAAAGAAAGAGAAAGAAGAAAGGAAGGAAGGAAGGAAGGAAGGAAGGAAGGAAGGAAGGAAGGAAGGAAGGAAGGAAGGAAGGGAGGGCAGGAAGAAGGAAGGAAGGGAGGAAGAAAGGAAGGAAAGAAGGCAGGAAGGAAGGAAAGAAAGAAGGAAGGAAGGAAGGAAGGAAAGAAGGAAGGAAGGAAGGGAGGGAGGGAAGAAGGAAGGAAGGAAGGAAGGAAGGAAGGAAGGAAGGAAGGAAGGAAAGATGAATTTAAGTATCAGCTAAATGCCAGTGCTAACTGTGCTAACTGCTTTACAAATATTATCTCATTTGATCTTCATAGCAGCCCTGGGAGGTAGATCTGTTATTAAGTAGAACTGGGATCTGAAACCAGATTAATTGCTTCAAAGATCAGTACTCTCTATTTCACCAGGCTGTCTTTCAAATGCCAAGGAGAGGAATCTTTTTATTTTTATTTATTTGTTTGTGACAATAAGAACTAGGTCCAGAAAGAAGACTCTTTGTATTACAGGTGGTTTTTAATGTAACATCTTGTATAAGAATTGTTGGCTTTTCTTTCCCTGCCATCTTTTGGTACTTGGGTTATTATCCCCGCAAGTAATATTAATCACATTATGACATTTTAAATGCCTATTTCAGTTTGTGGCTTGAAATAAAATTAAAACGACAAATGACATATTTGAGCAATGAGATTTTTAAAAAATGTATTTGTCTTTCTCAGAGAGCCAGATTCCATAATATTACCGTAATACAAACAAACAAATAAATAAATAAGGCCTCTTCATTTTCTCCTAGGACATCAGGCAAGGAGCAAAAAGACACATTTTTGATGTGGACAGAAGTATTAAGAAACCTAACTGATCCCTTCAGGTGTGTATATATGGGAAGGTGGGGGTGCTTCTTTATGAATTCAGAATAAAAAATAGGAATGGTCAGCAATATTTCCATTTGAATAGGAAGCAGCTTATTTTAGCTGGAGAATTGAGGTAGAGTTTGTGAAAGGAGCAGATATGCCTCCTAGTTACTGAATCTCAGTAAGACTTAAAATTTCTGGACCTCAAGAATAGCTACCCAAACAAATAGTCTCAGAGAATATGAGAGATGGAAGGTACATGAGGTATAAGAGCTCATTTTATACAAACCTCCTCATTTCACAGGTGAATTCACTGGTGTCCAGACAAATGAAGTGACTTACCCAAGGTCACCCTGTCAGGAAGTGTCAGAGCCAGGAACAGAATCCTTGTACCCTGAGTCTTCAACTCCATGCAGTGTATTTTCCTCCACATCATGCTGTTGTTCAATTGTTTTCAATTATATCTGACTCTTCATTGTCCCCATTTAGAGTTTACTTGGCAAAGATACAAAGAAGTTGTTTTCTATTTCCTTCTCCAGCTCAATTTTAGAGATGAGGGAACTGAAGCAAACAAGGTTAAGTGACTTGCCCAGGGTCACACAGCTAGGAAGTGTCTGAGATCATATTTGAACAAAGGCGGATGAAGCCGCTAACTACAGGCCAGGGGCTCTGTGCACTAGGGCTCCACCTAGCTGTCCCCTGCAGCTGTTTACTTGTGTTTGAATTTGAAGACAGAAGACTTTGGACAGTGGAATTGAATCATAAGAAAAACTAAAAGAATGTAAAATAAACAATGACGTTGTTTTTTGTTTTCTTTTTTAAACAGCACTGAGACTTCATTGATGTGGGGATCACCCTCTGATGAGCTTCTTCTACATCTGCTGACCAGCCCAGTGTAGGGTGATGGAAAAGTGCTTGGAAGCACTGCTTGTCCAGGATCACAGTTATGATGGGGCAGGACTGTTAGATTTGGAAAGGACCCTATACTTCAATGAACCCACTCATTTTATAGATAAGGAAACCAAGGCTGAGAGAGATTCAGTGATTTTCCTGTGAATATGTGGCATGGGCAGGATTTGAACACAGAATTTTTAAATTCCAAGTCCAGCACTTTTCCTATGCTGCGAGGGTGACCCCAAGGCTAGCTCTCTGTGCAATGCTGCTTATTAGACAATATTAGACCCAAAAAACCTTAGTTCAGTTTTTAAGGTCTTAAAGCTTATTTAAGGGCATTAAGATTTTTGGGACACCCCATATCAACCAGGGTTGGGAGGGAAAGAGAAACTAGTATCTAGGAATTAATATAATACTTTGCACCTTTTAAATACAGAAATCACAAAACCTCTTGAAATTATAGTTTTTCTGTTTCGTAGATGGAGAAACAGGGGTTTAGAAGAGGAAATTGATCCTCCCCCCATTTCTACTCTAATCAATAGATCACATTATCGAATGAAAGATTGCCTATGACTCCCAACCTCTCCCCAGAGCTTCCGTCCCCCATTTCTAGCTGTCAGATGGATGTTTTCACATCTAGATGTTTTGCTAGTGATTTCAAACATTGAACGTCCCAGGGTGACTCTTTTCTCTCTGACCTTCTCTCTGCCTCTGGTGTCTCTATTTCAATCAGTTGACAAAGCATAAGAAAAACCTGGGAAGACTTCTATGAACTCCAGGCGTAATGCTCTATTCACTGAGACACCTAGCTGCTTTTTCTAACCCTCCCCTCAATGTTTAATTCCTTGAGATCAGGGCTATAGGTCTATTCTTGCATTCTCCCCACACCTCCTTAATGCCTGGGAAAGGACTTTACACATAGTAAGTCCTCAGTGTTTGCTGAAATGAAGTCGGGGTCTTTTGTTTCCCAGACATCCAGCTGCAGTTGTGAGTTATCCCATGTGGTTCAGGAGCCTAGCTTGGGGATAGGCTAATCTGCACAGGACCCCCATATCGGAACCTGGATCACATAGCCGGTACCTGCCACCCCAAGTTACCGTGAGAAAACTCCTTTCAGGGAAATAATACAGGGAGACCAGCACTAACTCCACTGCTGACACATGGTATTAGATACTTTCTGTCATCTCCCAGGGCCTAAGCTTCCCAATTTATAAACCAGGGATGATGATAATGTCCCTTTCTTGACCTCACAGAGATGTCACTGAGATAAATGGGACATGTGAGAAGCTTTGAATGGTCACACGCCCCAGCAGTAGATCAGAGGCCCGGGTATTACTGTATTATTCTCACTGAGCTTTCGAACGAATGACACAGTGCTATGTCAGTGCAAAATTAACTATAATTCCATTTTATAGCTGGAGAAACTGGCTCTCATTGCTTCGAACATGTGCCTCCTTCTCTCTACCATTTTAGGAGTTCTTTCATTCCTATTCCCCAAACCCATCTCTCTTGGCACACGTTTTTGACTCTTGCTCCCTCCTTGTACCCACATAGCCCTCCCCCCTCTCCCCATCTCACTCTCAAACATTTCCTCCTCTGATGATCCTCCTGTGTTCTGTCCCATTGTAGGAAGGGAATGAACATTTGTATAGCACTTACCCTATACCAGGTACCTTGCTAAGTGATTTTTACAAACATTATCTCATTTGATCCTCATAACACCCCTGGTAGGTGCTATTATTATCTTGATTTTACAGGTAAGAAAACTGAGGCAAACAGGTTAAGTGACTTGCCCAGGGTCATACAACTAGCAGGTGGCTGAGGCAAGATTTGAACTCAGGTCTTCCTGATTTCAGACTCATACCACCAGCTATCATTTGTGGGCAAACCAGCCTCCTTTTTATCCCTCCTCTTTCCTCTGCCATAAGCTCTTCCCATGAAGACCTCTCATCTATGTCTACTCCCCCAACATCATCATCATCATCATGTGCTTTAAGATTTGCAAAGTACTTTATATATGTGTGTGTGTGTGTGTGTATGTGTATATATATATATATATATATATATATATATATATATATATATTCCTTCAGTTGAGTTGATTCTCACAACACCTGTATTAGGTATTAGATCCACTTTACAGATGAAGAAATTGAGGCTGAGGGAGATTCAGTGACTGGTTCAGGATCACATTAACTAGTATCTGAAATATTACTCAAACTCAGTAAATTATGTAGTTGGCTAGAAGTTATTAAGCGCCTACTCTGTGTACTCTGCTAAATCCTGGTATTCCTGACTCCAAGGCCCCCCATTATGCTATTCAGTGGGAGGGGAGAGGAAGGTCTATCTGTCTTGATGGCCAGTACTAATCCACACATTATCACCCTAGAATCACAAGATCATTGATCAAGTCTTAGAAATAACTTCAGAGGATATTTAGCTCAACCTCCTAACTTTACAGATAAAAAAAACACAACTAAAGTCCAGGGAAGTTAATTGATTTCCCCAAGATCATTTAGCCTGAAAAGTGGGATTCACCTTCTTTACTTTTCATCCATAGATAGGCATAGAGTGGGCCAGTTATCTATACACTATGCAGGCCTTTGTTCTTGGATATCTATGCTGATTTCATCAAACTATCTCCACTGTTGTCTGTTGTCTGTTGTCTACGAGCATAAAACTCTTAATTGATTCCTCAACAAGATTTTTTCATGGTCAAACCTATTTCCCACTACCCAGAAGACTAGAATGCATTGTAAAAGATTCTGAAGTCCTGGCAAAAGAGAGGGGAAAATTTCATTGGGAAGAATTAGAGGATAGGTAGTGTTTTTATCACATTTGCTAACAGAAGATGGAAAATTCAGAAGAGGAAGACATATTTGGGACACAGGTGGTGTTTTCATCACTTCTGCCAATTGAAGATAGGAAATTCAGAAGAGAAAACATATTTTGGAAGATGGTGACTAAAAGTGGGGTTTAGCTTTACGTCCCATAATGTGATGGAACACACCTAACAAGGGACCATAAAAACATATTTGTTTGGAATCTTGAATCTAATAAAGAGGACATCAACCTGAAAAAGAAGGGAGAGAAAAAAATTGCTGCCATAAACCTGCCAAGGTTTTTTTAGAGAGTAGAAGGTACGTAGTAGGAAAAAGAAGAGCAGGACCATTATTTTATGGGAGACAATATCCAAGAAGAAATTAGCCATAAAATCCATGGCCTTAGATGTTCATCTATAAATGCACAAAGTATGTGCAATAAAAGAAGCAAACAAGAAAGCCATCCTCATGCAAGGCATCAGATTTTACTGAGCCTTGATGTGTTGATATTCAACACTGAAATATGCTCTGGAATTCCATCTTCTTCAAAACCAACAGGATAAATAAAAAGAAGGGTAGTAGGTTAGCACAGTATATCAAGAAGACATATTGCTGTGAGGAAATTCAGGAGCCAGAAGGGAGAACAAGACAGAGGATATTGGAGGAGGAGGAGGAGGAGGAGGAGGAGGAGGAGGAGGAGGAGGAGGAGGAGGAGGAGGAGGAGGAGGAGGAGGAGGAGAAGAAGAAGAAGAAGAAGAAGAAGAAGAAGAAGAAGAAGAAGAAGAAGAAGAAGAAGAAGAAGAAGAAGGAGAAGGAGAAGGAGAAGGAGAAGAAGAAATAGTCATTGAGTATACAACAAACCACCTGGACATAAGGAGGAATTAGATGAAGACTTTAGGATGTAGATCATAATCATAGTTTGAAAGAACAATATTACAGCAATGAGGGACTTCAACTATCCAGATAAAATACCAAAAATGAAGCAATAGAGAAATCTGCAATTTTTCCTTAATGATCCCTTAAATTTATATAGCACTTTAAGGTTTGGGTTATATTTTACATATATTATTGTCATTTGATCTTCACCATAACTCTGTGAGGTATATACTATTATTTTTAGAGTAAGTTTTTATTCATATAGTTTGTTTTTACATCACCAAAATTTCTTCCAATGTCTTTCACCCCTCATAGATTCATCTCATATAACACAATACAGAGTGTTTGAGCTGTTAAAGCTTAAAACTGTACCAACTCAGGTCTTCCTGATTTCAAACTCAGCAACTTGGATTAGAGGCAGCTATGTGAAGCAGTGGATAGAGCACTGGGTCTGAAGTCAAGAAGACCTAAGTTCTAACTCAATCTCAGAACCTATTACTAGCTGTATGACCTTGGTTAAGTCACTTAACTTCTCTTTGTCTCAGTTTCCTAATCTATAAAATGGGGATAATAACAGCACCTACCTCCCAGGGTTTTTGTGAGGATCAAATTAGATGATATTTGTAAATCAGTGCCTGGCTCATACTAAGCACTAGAAAAAATATTATTGTTATTAACTATCTACTTCACCAAGACAGACTTGGCATCTTTTTTGTATACTACGAGCTGGCAAGGTTGTCTCACTTATTTAAAAAGTCAGTTTGAGCTGTTTGTTGTGAATTCTCTTCTGATTGGGCAATGCAGCATCTGGGTGAATACCCAGTGATACCCAGACTGATGCCTTGCAATTCTCTGGCTTAAAGGGAACTTCTATTCACATCAAAGGGCAACACTTTCGAAATGCAACTCTGAGGGTATTTGAAAGTTGGTGGAGATTGCAAATGTAAATTCCATTAGAGAAAAGAAGCAGATTTGCCTAGCTGAAGAGCAGAGAGGCTAGAGAGACAAGCAGTAATCAGAAAAGCAGTTTTATATGATGTAGATTTCCTGAAGAGAACAATGACGTCAAAGCTTACAGTCCAGAGTTGTGAGTTACTCGAGGCACGTGTATTTTCCTCCTTCTTGCTAGGTTCCTGTGTGTGTCCTCCTTTCTCCACAGATATCCAGTGTATTCATAAAAGAGTGTGTCCCAGTTCCATTTCTGGATAACGATATATTTTATTATGCACTTTATTTAATCGATGAATGTCTGAGATTATGACTTTATCTTGTTTGACAAAGTCTTACTC
Organism: Gymnobelideus leadbeateri; assembly: GCA_011680675.1. Lineage (NCBI taxonomy): Eukaryota > Metazoa > Chordata > Mammalia > Diprotodontia > Petauridae > Gymnobelideus > Gymnobelideus leadbeateri. The sequence goes on along the minus strand of WOXC01004406.1, from coordinate 1,899 downwards.
TTCTTGTGGATGAGATGAAGAAATGTGGACAAAATGATAGTATATTTCTCTAGATTAAAGACTAGCTGAATAGATAGACCTGAAAAGTACACATTAGTGGATTGGTGTTCATCTGAAGTTGGTATATTTGAAATAGGTATCTAGTGGAGTTCCCCAGGAATCTATCATCTCTGAGATAAAGATGGATGTTTTATGTTTGAGTCAGACATTTTATGACTGAGTTAGACAAAGGCATGGGTGGCATAGTAGTTAAGTTTTCATATGACAAAAATCTAGCATCAATAGTTAGTATTAGTAAGAAAACAGGGATCTAAAAAACTGTCATCAGATAGTACAATGGGTCAAGTCCTTAAAAAAGAAACTTAATAGGGGTATGTGTAAAGACCTGGGTGAAAAGATCTATGATCTTATGTCTTAAATAAGTTAAATAAGTTAAAAAATTGCAATTCCAAAGTACAGAATGAGGCAACAACAGAAACTGCCCTCCTTTCATTATCCAGCCTAGTCACCACCCACCTATGGTTGAAAATCTTACCTGGGGCCAGTGGCCCATGAACAACTACTCTACCTGCCCCAGGTTGAGAAAATCAACTCCAGAGAATCATCTTCTTGTGGGGGGGGGGGGGGGAAGTTTGCAGAGGCTGAGACTCTCAAAGGTCACTCCTTGTACTTTAGGGGGACAAGGAGTTTAAAACTCAGTGTCAATCCATGAATGATTTTCCAATGTGTGAGATATTGAGTACAAAGAGTACAACTGAGGACAAGTTATCTGTATCTTTTAAAAGAACCACTGTCTCGAAATATATGTTTTCCCCAGACTTGGTATGAAGTCTTACACTCATCTTCAGAGTTTCTTTCTATTTCTATAGAGCAACCTTTATTTAATTTCATTGATGTGTCGACAAGATGGATTTTTTCCCCCTTAACTTCTAAACTATTTTTTGGTATCATAGTGTCTTGTTCAGTTGTGATTGAATTTTCTTTCTGTTTACAAGGAAGGGATGAGAATTATAAAACAGGTAAAAGGATCAAAAATAATAATAAAAACGCCTTCTGTGTGAGCAAGAAGCAAGTAACAACTTAGGGAAAGAGCAAGGATGAAGCTGAGAAATCCATTCATTCAACAGCCATCAAAAAGTAGAACTTGTCAAATGCCTTCCTGCCATATGTGAGGCCTTGTTCTTCATGATGTAGGGGTCATACACTGTTATATGCAGGGAGGGACTGGAAAGATGCAATTCGATTTGAGGATTATCTAGTTTAAACCTTCATGTTCAAGGTAAAGTCCAACTAAAGTCCAAAGAGGGGAGGGATATGGTTATGATCACACAGCTAAGAGACAGGGAGCAGGACGAAGCATGGAATTCAGAGGTCCCCACTCCATCCGTCACTGGTACTCTGGTCATATATTCATTCAAATATATATTCTACTTTCCCCTAAAATCTGTATGTGATCTTCAATATATAAACACCTAGTGTATGTAGAGATACATCTATTCACATGATTTATGCTGTATATACATATATATGTATATATATACATAAAATTTCAATTCATAATCATCACATCCTGTTTTTTCAGTCCAAAAATTGGTTTATAACCTTTCATCACATCATCATTGCATGGTATAATTCTGTTCATCTTGCCACTTAAAAGATAAACAGAGCAGCATGTATTCACCAAGGCAAATAGATATACGTTTATCTCTCTTGCAATGCAAGGTGTGAGACTAGAATTCTCAGCGCATGCACATTGTCAGTGTATTTCTGAAAGCCAACTCTCATGGTTTGTTTAGAACACGGCAGTATGAATGGCATTATCTCTCAAACCAGTGAAGAGAGGTACATACTAGGGGAGCAAGCAGGCAGGCAAAGCCGCCATGAGTAAGTCACGTGACA